>JAVSCE010010263.1:0-137118 GCA_032199065.1 Smutsia gigantea
GAGAGGTGGAGTAATTTATTAGGCAGATGAGTTCGTGGTGGGGATCGCTCTGAACTGGAGTTCTGCCATATCACAAAACTGGTTCTCTTCTGCTCTCTGAGTCTTCTAATTCCTTTCTAGTCAATCAAAGATAAACAAACTGTGTGGGCAATGGGGACACTGTAATTACCACTCTTTGGAGAAATTTGTATATTTAAGAACACTTTTTCCAGTGTGGCCTATTCTTGCACAGAACTGGCATTTTCTTGCCTGATATAAATTTTAAAATAAAATCTGACCTATAAAGAAATGCTTTATGGTGTATGCATGCTCTATCATTATATTAAGCACTTCATCTCTACTGATCATGAAAAGCACCTTATGGGACGGGTGCCTCTTAGTACTCCCAACTCAACCAAGAGGATCAGAGGAAGAGAGGTCGAGCAAAGCAATGGGTCTGAGGTCATGTAGCTCACACACCAGGTGAGCTCAGGCCTGGTTAACTCCCAACCTCTAGTGCTACGCCAGTGTTTCCCAAAAAATGTGTCTGCATCAGAATGTTCTGGAGAAGCTGTGAGAACAGATTCCTGAGCCTCACTCCTGGAGTTTCCAATTCAGTAGGTCTGCGGTAGGACCCAAGCGTCAGCTTTCATAACCAAGTGGTGTGGCTGCTGCTGGTCTGGGGACCACACTTGTAAACCCCTGCTCTAAATGCACTCTCTCTAATCCTCAGGTAGGAAGGGCAGGGGAGAGGGTCGGGGCCAAAGCCAGTGGTTTTGAATTCCTGCAGATTCCCGCAGTCCCTGCAGAGTGGATCAAGTATGGTCACCAGCAAACTCAAATGCGGAGTTTGAAACCTAGTATTTTAAATGTGACTTCATCTTCTTCATTGACTAAATTGGTGTTTGTTATAATGAATCACATGGTCTTGAAAAAATGAAAAGGTAGCTTCCCCCCCAAGAAGGTGTACTTACATCTTCGGTTTCCAGGACTCTGTCCTGTTAGTCCTGAACGATAGGATAGTAGGGTGTGCCTTCCCAGGAGAAAGCAATATTCTGTGTGGTATTCTCCATACGTTAAGTAGTTTTTCTTCTAAATATTAAGTTCCCAGAAAAACACTGTCCCATCCATTCTGCCAGCAAGAGCCAGAGCTGGAAAACCCAAGTCTCGGGGCTCCTGGATCAGCGCTAATTCCCGTAGGTCATTGATGCCTCCCGTGTGAAGCGGGGCCACTGCACCTGCCTCGGAGAGCTCTGTTGAGTGCGTGCACCCACAGGGGTGATCCTGAGCAGTGCTTGGCGTGAAGTCAGCCCAAATGTTAGGGTGTGCTATTCCTGCTTTCCCTTGGGTCCTCTTTCCATAGCCTCCCACTAGGATCAGAGACGGAGATGGTCCAGGGACTGCTGAAGCTGATGACTACCTGCGAGTTGTCAGATGGCTTTGCTGGCATGGCAGCGTTTGGAGGACTGAGACTGAGGCTGGGGGTGAGGAAGTGGGGATGATACAGCTGCCTGTTAATGGGATAACAGAATGAAGCACAGTCTGGCTTTCCTTGCTGGCCCCTTTGGCTTTTACTGGAAATGCCTTGAAACTGAAGGGGAGGGGTAGTTCTGACTGAGACAGGCAAGGCCAGGGCATGCCTCGTTGGCTCTTCCATTAGGGAAAGACTACATTTTGTGAGTCAAGCCTTCCAGGCGTACCAGCTTGAAATCCCTTCTTGCAGAATTTTTAGAGGTTAGGTCCTAGGATATGTTGCATTTTAGTTTGGCGTGCAGAATTTTGCATCCCCTGAAATGTCTCCCTCGATGGCTCCCTTGCAAGAGCTGAGGTGAGTGAAGGCCTGGTTAATCCCTTGTTCTCTTACTCTTGGGAGCTGACCTAGTGTGACCCCATTCACTGAAATGAGGTCAGTGCTCTGGTCCCTGAGGCATCTTGGGGGCATAGGGAAGAGGGGCTTTGAAAGGAGACCTAGGGCCCAGTCACCATTTTCCAGCTAGGGGAGACTGAATCGCCTCATACTTTCCCCTCCTTTCTCATTCTGCCCACTCCCCAAGATCACACCAGCTACCACCTATTGAAAACCTGCTGGTTTCCCAAGAACCTGCTCACTGGCAAGTCATCACCCCCTATCCTATGAGGAATCCTACGGAGCTTGTATCACCCCCATTGCACATGATGGTAAACTGAGGCTCAAAGATCACCTTACTGGAGATCTTCTTCCAAAGTACATACCTCCAGAACATTCTAGTTTAGGAAAGTGGCTCTGGTTCAGAGCCTCTGTGATCCTTTTCCTTATCTGCGTTATGGGGCCAAAACCTTTATCACAAAATTCGTCTTGGACAACATCAAGAACTTTCATAGAGCACTTGATGCAGCACTGATAACAGAGTAGGGTGCTCAATTAAGGTCGGCTTCTTTGCCTTCCTCCAAATCCCTGGTATCTACATGATTGCCTGAGTCTTCCTCTTGGATCGTTTCCCATCCTAGATTTGGACTATTTTATATTTGTTTTCTCCCTTCTTTCCCATCCAGTCCTCTGTGATTGGCCCTAGGGTCGGGGTTTGGAAAATCAGCACCCCGTCAAGTTGGGTTCAGCGTCTGCCTGACAATGGCAGGTGCTCCCTGGTTCGCCATGCTTGGGAGAAAACACCTTCATCCCCACCACTGCAGGCGCCTTAGCTCTTTAGAGACTGTATTTGCTCTCAGGATGACAAAATGGTTTTCAATGATTATTATTAATCATTATTAATGGTAACGATTAATAATTATTAATCTTATTATTGCTCAATAATCTGCGTGTCAAGCAACGTGCAAAGTGCTCTGTGCGGTTGATTCATTCATATTCCTGTGCTCTATCAGAGTTACATGCTATTATCAATCTTCCTGCTACAGATGAGGAACTAGGGTTGGGAGAAGATAAGTGACTTGCTCAGGGTCACACAGGTAGAAAGTGAAAGAGCAGAGATTCTGCTCTGTTGGCCATGAAGCGTGTGCTCATGGCTGAGATGCTTGCCTGCATGGCACTGACAGATGAAGGAGGGCAGAAGACTAGCTGAGCTTTAGAATTAGGGTGGGTCTGAGTCCCAGTCCTTCTGGACGGGAGCTGTGTGACATAAAGCCAGTCACTTTCTCTCTCTGTGTCTTTTCCTGTAAAAGGAACTGCTGAGTGATGACATCTAGTGGACACATTGGGGTCCCATTGGTCAGATTCTCCTGTCCGTCTATGTTAGCACTGTCTGGATTCCCACTGTAGAAGCCCAGGCTCGGTGTGCTTCTCTGATGTGATCTCACACTGTTGATTTCTCTTGTTTTTCAGGTAATGAACCAAAAAGATCATGTCTGAAGTACAAGGAACGGTTGAGTTTTCTGTAGAGCTACATAAATTTTATAATGTGGATCTCTTTCAGAGAGGGTAAGTATGCTTCACTATTTGTATTTGCATATTTTTAAAATTAATTGATTGATAATTCTTGGCAGGGAGTGGAGCTGGTGAGGATAGTTATAGAGCATTTCAGATTATGAGGGAAGGATTTTGCTGTTTTTCCTGGCAAGTGGAAAATCCAAACCTGTTGTGCATTTGCAAATAAACCGTATGTTGACAGAGACAAGATAATGCTAATTTCTCTCCTTCTTGCACTTCCTTCTGCCTTCTCTCTTCTTAGTAGCTCTTTCCATAAATAATGTCAGTCAGTTTTAAAGGAAAGTGAGTTTATTGGAAATGAAGCTTGCCTGTGTAGGTCTGATAAACAGGTATCTATATGATCAATATATATAGGGGCCATCTCCCCAAAACCATGTATCATAAAATCTGTGCTACATCTCTCAAAAGCTGAGAATTCTCAACATCCTCTTTAAATACATAATTAAAATCTAATTGTTTACAGTTTTTGAGGACCTACCTGAATTTGTCATTTTATATTCATGACCTTGATAAGTTCTCATGATAGACTTACCTCTCAAGGGTCACTGCAAAAACATGTGAAACAGTTGCATGAAGCATCTACACACAGACCAGGACTGTGTGCTCACAGTGGCTCCACTACTTTCCCCATGTTAAGGAAAAGGAAACCTTTTAACTGCATTTGTGATGTGCTCAAGTCAGTAGAGCAAAACAGTAGGTATATGTTGTTTTGTTTTTGCTGCTCAACAAACTACCTTAAACCTTAGTGGCTTAAACAACAAGAGTTAGCTCATGAGGGTCACCAGTTTGAGGTGGGCTCCATTGGGCAGTTGCACTGAGCTGGCCCAGGCTTGGCTGACCTCACTTGGGTTCACTCCAGGTCTGGGGCCCTCAGCAGGGAGGCCGTGCTTCTCCTCTTGGATCTCTACTCCTCCAGCAGGACAGCCTGAGCTTGTGTATGTCATAGCCAGGTCCCAAGAGCAAGCGTGGAAACATACAGAACTCTTGCTGGCTAGCCTCAGAATTGCATGTGGTTGTTTTCACTGCCTCCTGATGGCCAAAGAAGTATAAGGACAGTCTACAGGGTAGAGAAATCAGTACAATCTCTTGAAGGAGAGGAAAAGTCTGTGCATGATTTTATTGTCTGACACCCAAGGTTAGTCTCTAGTTTCAAAGGACAGCTCTGAAATTAAGGCTGCAAGCGCCTCTTGTATATAACAGCCCCTTTTTTCATAAGGTGCAGTTCAGTGGGGCTGAGTCACTTTGGTATGTGCCCTAAATGAGACAGTGAGGGAATAGGAAGTGAGGCTGGGACCACTCTGTGTTCCAGGGAAAAAAGGGATGCAGGAGGGGTGTGCTCAGGGTTCTCGATCTGGGTTTTGATGAAGCAAAGCTCTGTGCCTCCTCTAGAAGCCTCAGCCCCATTGGCCAGCCCCTCCCCACTTGATCAACCTGTGTCATATGGCATACAGTCATGCATCGCTCTCAGGAGCTGAGGCACCAGATTAAAGGCGGAGTCCTACAGCACAGCTGGCGAAAACCACCCTCCCACTGCACAGCATTTGTGACTGGCCAGTTATGCACATCTATGAATTTTTTCCCAATTTTAAACTAACCCTCATAAAATAGCAAGTGGCTTAAAAGCACATATTGTAAGGGCATCATGAATCGAATGTAATATTGATAAATAGAAGTAGAGCAAACAGCAGGAAATGGCAGAACCACACTTAGATGCTCCTTGCATAAACCTGCTGATACACACACTGAAATGGGATGACAAGGTAATCAGATCCAGCGCTAAGTAGGCTGAGGAATTTGAACTTACTTAAAAAAACTATTTGATATATGAATTTGCAGTCACAATGGCTCATAATACACCTCATCGTAACTGCATATTGGACCTTCATGTACTGACCAAACCTTGTATGAGACAATCACCATTCGCAAGACATTTCAAAATGACACATCTGAACCCCAAGAGACCCCTGTGCAGTTAGTAAAGGAAGTTTAGAGATGAGTATGGAAATTGTGACTTATTCAGCCAGCCTGTGATACTCGTCTCTTCTTTCTAGGTCTCTGTGTTTTCAGGAAGCATCTTGTTTAGCCACACTCGCCACTAAAGACTATTATTGAATTAAGCTATGTTAGAACATTGAATCACTGGTAAATGTATATTTTTAGTAAGAACAAAAAGATGATATGTTCCATGAATACAGAAAAATAATTTTCAAAACATGCATTATTGCATTCCTTATCTCATCTTTTAGAAGACCTTTTTGTGTACTTTAAGGCATATTGAATATGAGTAGAATTGCACATGTGTGTGATTTACAAATACATGTCAGGGTTGCATGCTCAAAAGTGTTTTTACTGTAATGACGCCAGTCATAAAGAGTTGGTGACCGGTTGTCCAGTAGAACAAGGATGACTGCCATAAATTTCTTCTATCTTGTCATGCTAGTATTTCATGATGTCAAGGAGTGTGTATTCAACACGTACTTGGATGTGGAAAAGAGCACAGTCTTATGACTAAACATGCTTGAGGGTGGCTTTGCCACAATATGTCCATGAACAGGCTGGCACATTGCTTGGATGAAGGCAGTTATACCCCCCAGGGGCATGCAGTAAGCTCTGGCTCTCTAGGTCCTATCAGCAATAAGACCTTGAAGTTAATAGGCCCAGCCCCCTGGATCCTGCTGCAGAGAGCTGTGGACAGGCTGGGCATGATGCCAGCCAGGATTCTGCTTCTGCAGGAGGAGCTCCTCACACAGTCCACGATGCTCAAGTGCCAAGAACCTTTCCGCTCTGAATCCCACAGGAGCCATGCTTAGAATGAAATTAATTACTTTACCTGGCAGGCAGTCCGTGGGGAAGTGGTAGCTGTGATCCAAGCCTAGTGGGCAAGGTGGGGTCCTGCGTGAAAGGAGGTGGAGGATCTCCTGATGTCATGAAAGGAAAGGAAGGTGGGATCTGGGGAAGCTGGCCTGTTTTTGAGGTGTGAGGATTCATGATGAATTATGTGCCCCACAGTCCTTGGGCGGTAGGAGTCAGCGTTGGGAGCTGCACAAGAAGGAGAGTACCCTTCCTCAGACTGAGTTTGACTCTGGCTATCTCGGTTCCACCTGGCTTCTCCAGTTAGGGAAACGCCCTTTGAGCCTCCACCCAGATGCCCCAGCTCTTTGCTACCCAGTTTGGCCACACAGACACTTTTTCTGAGGTGCTGCATGATGCTATTTTGGAACAACGTGGATACAGATCTCAGAGTACTGCATGAGAATTTGCCCAGAGCCGCTCGCTTCTAGCACATTTATATTTGTGGATGGTTTTTCTAGTCTCAAAATGCATATTGCATTTTGATGATGTTTGCTTTGAGCAAACAGTCAACTTGTATTTACCCAAAGTCGATATTGACCGAGGCAAGTTCCCAGAGGAAAAGCATCTCCTGAACCAGCCAGGGAGCGCTGCAAATCTTCGCCCTTGAGTTTGGCAGCAGGCCTCATCCTGTCAGAAAGACGGGGCAGGGAGGCCCGGGGGAGCCGCCTTGGCATCAGACCTGAGTTTGAAGTCAGATTCTGCTATTTGTAAGCTCTGAGAACGTGAGCATGGACCTTTAAAACACCGAGCCACCATCTTATCACCTGTAAAATGGTGATGATATGGTCTATCTCATGGGGTAATCTGAAGGGTTATGGCATTAATTGAGTTAATTAATTCTGCACAGCAACCAGCATGGTACCTGATATCTAGTAGATGGTAGTAGCATGTATTATTGCATTAGGCTCTAGAAACATGGGTGAAAGATAGGGACCCTGCCCTCAAAGTGTTTGCAAGCTTATGAGAAAGACAGATACAAGCATAGAAAATGACCATGATGTGCAATACATTCTGTAACAGAGACAGGTCTGGGGAACCATGAAGGGACACAGTGGGCGGGGGGCAGTGTGTGGAGGTTTGGGGTACCGTGAAGGGACACGGGGGGGCAGTGTGTGGAGGTTTGGGCCGTGAAGGGGCACGGGGGGCAGTGTGTAAGGTTTAAAGGGACACGGGGAAGTGTGTGGAGGTTTGGGCACAAGGGGGGCAGTGTGTGGAGGTTTGGGGTACCGTGAAGGACACGGGGGCAGTGTGTGGAGGTTTGGGGTACCGTTATGCACAGGGACAGTCTGTGGAGGTTTGGAGTACCGTGAAGGGACACGGGGGCAGTCTGTGGAGGTTTGGAGTACCGTGAAGGGACACGGGGGACAGTCTGTGGAGGTTTGGAGTACTGTGAAGGGACACAGGGGGCAGTCTGTGGAGGTTTGGAGTACCGTGAAGGGACACGGGGGGCAGTCTGTGGAGGTTTGGGGTACTGTTAAGGGGCACAGGGGACGGTCTGTGGAGGTTTGGGGTACCATGAAGATACACGGGACAGTCTGGGGTACCGTGAAGGGACACGGGGCAGTCTGTGGAGGTTTGGGGTACCATGAAGGGGCACGGGGGGCAGTGTGTGGAGGTTTGGGGTACCGTGAAGGGACACGGGGGGAAGTGTGTGGAGGTTTGGGGTACCGTGAAGGGACACGGGGGGCAGTGTGTGGAGGTTTGGGGTACCGTTAAGGGGCACAGGGGACAGTCTGTGGAGGTTTGGAGTACCGTGAAGGGACACGGGGGGCAGTCTGTGGAGGTTTGGAGTACCGTGAAGGGACACGGGGGACAGTCTGTGGAGGTTTGGAGTACTGTGAAGGGACACAGGGGGCAGTCTGTGGAGGTTTGGAGTACCGTGAAGGGACACGGGGGGCAGTCTGTGGAGGTTTGGGGTACTGTTAAGGGGCACAGGGGACGGTCTGTGGAGGTTTGGGGTACCATGAAGATACACGGGGCAGTCTGTGGAGGTTTGGGGTACCGTGAAGGGACACGGGGCAGTCTGTGGAGGTTTGGGGTACCGCGAAGGGACACAACGAGCTGGGGCACAGTGTGTGGGCAGAGTCAGAAGAGGTGTCCCAGGAGGAGAGGGCAGCGGTGCTGTTCCTTGAAAGATGGGTGGGAGTCAACCCTGCAGGGAGCTGGAAAGGCAGGAACAGGATGGCTCAGTGGTGTGGAGAGGCCCAGCCCACCCCAAAGATGGAAGAGAAGTGAAGGGCGAGAATGGGGGAGTGGGTGAGGTAAGAGGATTAGAGAATTTATCCCAGCCTATCTTCCATTAGACTTTTGATTATAGGGCTGTTAGTATCAAGCCCCCACATACTTTTTCCGGTTGCAGTGGAGGAGGGAGGGGGCTGGGGGCTGGGGGGCGATGTTGCGTGTGGCTTTTTCTTTTCAAGTAGATTGAAGCCTCTTAAGGGTAAGGAGCTGATCTCAGGTGACTTTATACGGCCGGTGTCCAGCACTGAGCCTGGAGCCGCCTGGGAGATCCATAGTAGCTTATGTTTGGTGGCTTGAGTGGTATTTTGCCTTTCAGAACTTCAAACAGCAAACACATATGGGGCCACATGGATCTTTATTAAATGATAATGAAGAGAACGCGGTTTCTAATTCCTAATGTACTCAGTCAGTGCTACTCAAAATATGACCCAAGGCAGTATCGCCATTACCTGGGTGTCTATTAGAAATGCAAATTCTCAGGCCCTATCTTAGACCTACTGAGTCAGCACCTCTGGTTGTGCCTCAGGAAACCATTTTTAAACATGTTTTCTAGGTGATTATAGTTGGAAAGCCCAGGAAACACTGTCAGGAGTTTCTGTGACAATACCAAGAGGCCGTGTGCTAGAGGCATCCAGACTACCCAGACTAAGTAAATAAAACATTTCTAGGGTGGGCCCAGGCATCTGTACTTTCTAAAGTTCCCCATGTAATTCCAAGGTTGAGAATGGATGGATTAAGACTAAGTGAATGTCGCACACACCAGCTAGCCTGAGCCTTTCTTCAAAACCCCTTTTTCTAAAGAAAGCAAGACCCAGAGAACTTCTTTCCCAAGATGGTGACCCGTCCCCTTCCCCTAAAGGAGATTGGGTCAGAAGTCCCTTTGCACATGCTTTGTGCTCAGGAATGTGGAGAGATTCTGTGTGGCTTTCTGGCATGGGTTCTGGGAGTCAGAAAGCAGAAGGGAAAAGCTGTTTCATTTGTGATGATTTTTTAATAAGGAAATGGTTAACTGAATAACTAATTATAAAGCATGTTATGTGGATATTTGCAGGTCATCAATATGTCAATAATTCATTTATATCTATTTATGAGAGTGTGAAACTTCATTTCTGATACTGTTAGCTAAAAGGGACCTTATATTTGTCCATGAAAATGGATTCAAATTTCATTTCAAACTTTAATTTCAGACAAGGCTCTGAATAAAACTGATTTTCTTTCTGAGTGAAGTTTCTCATGATTTGATACTCAGATTTATCTCCTGTCTTTCCCCCATGCCTTCTCTACAGTTTCACTTAGAAGAGTTTCTGCCCAGAGGTTTAAACTGATTTTGTGGATAAATTCTGCCCTGCCCACAGAATAATTGCAGAGTGAGAACCTACAGTCAGAATTATCAGCTCCAATGTAAAAGATCATAGAAGTGTGAGGGTAGGAATCCCCTTTGAACAAATTCCCCTGGCTTTCCTCTACCAGCGTGAAAGTGATTGAGTCATAAGTCAAGTGATTCCTGAAGAAAATGTCATCTTGTGTTTATGCCCAGACATTTCCTATCGCATCCTAATGCCCAGTGACAGGCAGCTCCCTGTGAAATTAGCTAACCAGCCCTGATGTACCTTAATAGACTCAGAAATACAATTATCTTTGCTTGCTAGAGATCAATTAATTGATTTGTCTGGTTCTGTCAGAAGCAATACTTTTTTGTACTTCTCTTACTAAAATATGTTGAGATCCTTTTCGTTCATTCCCACACTTTTGAAAGGGAGTGGGGTCTGTAAATGCTTGAGAGCCCCATTGAATGTTTGGCTTTGCAGGGTTGAAGGAGAGACCGCCGGGCAGCTGGGAGGTCAGGGGCGAGGGGCACCTGTGAGGTCAGCATCCCAAGGCTTTGATGGGAATGCATTTGCTAAGACAGTGTCCACCCTGATGAGTGGTCAGTGGGTGCGATTTTCACACCATGGAAGCCAGGAGTCTAATGTGCCACTTCAGTCCCACGACTTTCTTCTTGTGCAAACTGACAGATTGCCTTACTCCGGTTTGTCAGTTTGATTTACGATTTTTATCCCTGGCAGTTAAGGGCTCCGTCCAGCATGAGGAGTGTAGATGGGCTCTGACATGATCTCTGAGAATCTGTCTCTAAAATTCCCTAATTGTTATTTCAATAAAAATTGGGTCTCCCCCTCTCCATGATAATTATTCCCATGGAGTATGAACAGACATCAGTACCTAATCGCTTCTGTAGATAGGCATTCTGGGTTATTTTCCTAGCAAACTCACAGTTCCATTAACAATTGCCCTGTCCCACTTTTCCTTCTTTATCCTTTGCATCTGTGACATCATGAGCCTGCTGCTTTAAGCCTTTTATCCTCTTAATCCCTGGCTGAGGACACATTCAGCAAGTCTATAAAGAACAGATCCTGCCAGGGGGCTGAATGTTGCCCTGTGGAGATTAAAATGCCTCTGGTGAGCTTAGAACCACCCACAGGGCCTCATTACCTCCTGTGGAATCCAGGGCAGAGTGGAACGCCCCGGGGCCATGTGGCCCTCTAGTAGTTACTTGGAGTGGTGCCCACGCAGGCCTCTCAGGGAGAGTGAAGGGCGTGTGGTCATGAAGTAGCTCAGTGGGAGGAGTGCAGACACACCTCCGGTGTAAGAGACACACATCTCGGTGCTCCTTCCCTCTCTTCTGCTGTTAGCTGGGTGTCCAAAGGCAAGTCACTCTCCCTCTGTGGCCTCGGTTGCCCCCCTCATTTTGCAGGATCCTTATTAGGAGTCCGTGGGACAATGTTTGTAAAGCACCTACCTAAATAGAGGGGCAGGCCTTGCCATGCTGGCCTGGATGGCTTACACCCATCAAAGCCTGTCTCGCCCATTGATTACAGACTCAGGACCAAATATCCGCAGCTGTTAGTGCCGGGGCTGGAACAGACCGCTGATCATCTGGTTGCACCTGAATTAGGAGCGCCTTCTAGTTGAAGCACATGCTTTAGCCTCACCACTGCTAATCCCCCAGGAAGCGGTCAAAACCTTCCTGGTTTGAAAAACTTCTTTAAAAAGTTGCCAGTGGACAACCTAATTGTCTCCACACTGATTTGCATTGGCCTCAGTGGGGGAACTCCTGCTTTCTGGTTTGTACCTCATAGCTGGCAGTTACCAAGTGAAGATGACATGTTTTTTTTCTTCCCTAGACTTACTGAGATATAACTGATGTATAACATTGTGTGAGTTTAAGGCGTTCAATGTGATGATCCATACATGCCATGAGGGCATTGCAATAGTTAGTTAACACGTCCACTGCCTCACATAGTTTCCAGTGTGTGTGTGTGTGTGTGTGTGTGTGTGTATGTGACGAGAACACATTTCTAAAGAAATAATGGCTTTAGGGGCAGTTGTGAAATATAGTCAATAGAGATGTTTCTTTTCTATAAGGTTCTTTAACTGGATCGTGGGTCAGGTCAGAGTAGAAGGTGTAAGAGTGAGGTGCTTAAGTCCTCTTGTTTAATTTTCATAGGTTGTCAGATATTGCTCAGGAGCAATTTTAAATGTATTCCACCAAACTTCCTCTTCTTAAACTTTCAGTTGCACACATGTACGTAAAACAAAATAGTGTTTGCTGAGTGAGGGACTTATAGTGACAGTTTCATCTTTGTATTTCCCGTATTTCCCACAGCACACATATCACTGATTTAATCAGGACTTAACCTCTCTCCCCTTTCACTGAGCAAACACTGTTTTATATGCACCTATGTTTTCCTTTACAAAAATGTAACATACTTGTTTGTTCTCTATTTTTCCCTCTTTACAGGTTGTAACCATTTTCCATAACCTTACATGATCCTTTACATGTTTATAATAACTGCAGAGAATTCCATCATAGGGTTCCATCAGAGTTTATTTAACCAGTGCTGTACTTTTGGACATTTTACCTATTTTTTTTTAATATTAAAGACATTCCATTATTTATAAGTATTCATAACATTTTTTCTTAATCAGGAAATGTTTTAGTCTTGATAATATAAATGAAATGCTCTGAAAATGAATAAATTTCACTGCTTATCTTCTAAGTCCCTGTTAGCGTCGATGAAGATTAATACTCTGTTTGATCAAATACTTTTATCATGCGACAAGGTGAGGGAGTACTTCAGCCTAACAGCTTTCCCTTTTTCTCAAATCGCTGTTTCACTATCTAAACCCCTACACAAGGCATTTAACATTCTGCAAAGCTCAGAGGAATTAAAAACTTCTGACTAAAAAACCTCACGGCATCAGGAAGGAAATCTCCACCTTCTGAGTCACAGGAGCTTTTATGAAGAACAGAAATCTGAAAACCTCCCATCCGGCTGCTCCGGGGCCTCCATGGCTTTACAGAGCCCAGACATTGACATTCAGGTGGTTGAAGTTACTGTTTGGGACCTTTTGGGGGATGGGAAGACACCACTGGGAGGCTGGCTTTCTCCTACTCTTCCTAAAAGGAGGCAGGTCTTTGCTTTCACCAGCACGCTTTGTGTTCCCCCAAAGGGTGAAATTCTATGCCTCTTTGAAAAAATTTCTTTAGTTTCATTTGATGAAACCATCTGCTAAATTCTATGTCTCAACCCACTAGAGTCAACCAGAATTTCACTGGAGAATTGAAACTTTAAATTTTAAATTGTGTATTATTACAAAAGACCTCTTGTTCCCATACTTTGACCAGGAACATAGCATTATCTGTGAACCTCAGAGGAAGCAGAGGCTGATGGGGGTTCAACATTGGGCTTGGGTTTGCACATTGTGCAGCTGGCGAGGTAGAGGGCTTCTTTTCGGGGTGCCTGGGCCCCAGATCCAGAAATTCCCTCTCTACCCCACCAGGCATGCTTATTTCCCTTAGGCTAGAGCATTCAAATATGATGCCTTCTCCCCCCATTCCTTCAACACTGCATACTTCTGCAAAGAGCAAAGCTAAAAGCCCTGCTTCAGGGGGAGCCTCATGCTCAAGGCTTCCTTTCCTGGCCGCCTGGCACCTACTCGGACCTCCTCCTTGAATAATGAGAGGGTGATGTGCTGGGAGTTGAATCCTTCCAGCCAACAGCTGGAAGACCCGAGAGGTACTTTCTTAACCAAATATATTCATGCCTCCTGGACAAAAGTTATTTCCCTAAATAGGACCCTCAGAGACAAACCATTGTCTAACCCTTTTCCTAACCCATTAAAGCTGTCTCTAATATCATCCTCCTCAAGAGAGAATGTACCATGTCCCTCCCATGAAATCACCACACACAGCGCTCCTTCTAAACAGATCGGGGGCATCTCCTGTTCTTTTATTTATGTGTTCATAAATTGTCACTAATTTGCCCATTTGGGGGACATTGAGCTCCTGTTCTTGCCAGCTCTGTTTTAGGAATTCTGGGCAGAACAATGACAAAGACAGAGCCGTGAGCTCAAGAAGTTAACCTGTACTGTGTGGGAGACAGAGATGTAAGCCAGAAGGTGGTGTCAGAAGTGGAAAAGCCAAAACATGGACCAGGTGCTCAGGGAGGATGGGCTGCCCTCCCCTCACCTGGGAGGCATCACTGGGAAGAGGGGTTCCCTCCTCAGATCAAGGCTGGGAGGGACTCTCCAGCATCGGCGACAACATGCGCAAAAGCCTGGGAAGGAGGAGTGTGGCAGCTCCTGGGAAACACCAGGTGCTCTGGAGTGCTGCATAAAGGCGGTCTTTCTGATGGAGTGGGAGGGAAGCACTGGCCTTGCTGCAGGGAGATTGATGAGGAAGGGAGGATGTGTGGATGTGCTGCGTGCTGGGGCTGGGCTTGCCCCCTGCACAAAAACGAGGGCTGTGCAGGAGTCCCTGATGATACGTGTTGTAGAAGTGACACTTTGGGAGCAAAGAGGATGACAAGTGGGGTGGGAAATGATAGAAGGCATGAGAATAGATCAGTGGGAGAATGACTGAGAAACGTTGAGGCAATGGTATTGGAAAACCTGGTGCTTTTCCGTGATGGAAATGGGAAGAGATGCTCCAGAGGTGCCAGCTGTGCCCTTGGGAAGGTTAGCAGATAGCTGAGGGGAGGAGGACCATGCAGTGGGAGCAGGTAATGTGAACCCAGAGGTCTGGAAGCAGTGCAGGAATGGGTGCTGGGATCTATCAAGACGTGGGTGTAATTGGGCCTGGCCCAGATCCTTTAGTAATGTGTGACACTTCATCAGCTCAGACTGTGTGCCAAAATCTGCACTAGACCACCTCCTCTGAGGCTCTTGACAGCTGCATGAGCTAGGTATTCGTATTTTCATTTTAAGATAGGCAAACTGAGGCCCAGAGGTACCTGGCTATTCCAGGACAGTCAGTGTTTGAATTCATGGCTGTTTGTCGCCCAAGCCAGTATGATCAACACTGTTTATTTCTCTGCTGCCGAGACCAGTCTCCAAGAGAAAAACCGCAGTTTAAGTACATTTGAAGGGGAGAGACATCCCCCAGTGACTGAGCTAAGGCTGCTGGGCGGGGCCAAGAGCCTCAGGAGAGGGAAGAGCCTGGAGGAGGGGGCAGCCCCAGTCAGGCGTTGCAGAGGGATCAAAGTGTATGAGGATCCCAAAGTGCCTTGAATTTGGCCTCGGGTTGGTCCCAGCTAGCTTTGTCACAACAATTTGTGTGATGAGAGCAGGGAGGCTGAGAGCCTGGCATACAAATATGAATGTGAACTGGTCCTGAGAGGAAATTCTCAGTTGTGTTTGTGGGCTTTTTCGTTTTCTTTGTGTAATTTATTTCTAGTTTCATACCTTTGTGGTCTAAGAAGCTGGTTGGTCCAATTTCAGTCTTTTTAAATTTACTGAGGTTCTTTTTGTGGCCTAGTATATGATCTATTCTTGAAAATGTTCCATGTGCACTTGAGAAGAATGTGTATCCTGTTGCTTTTGCTTGGAGTATTTTATAGATGTCCATTAGGTCCATCTGTTCTAATACATTGTTCAGTGCCTCTGTCTCCTTACTTATTTTCTGTCTGTTTGATCTGTCCTTTGGAGTGAGTGGTGTGTTGAAGTCTCCTAAAATGAATACATTGCATTCTATTTCCCCCTTTAATTCTTTTAGTATTTGTTTCACATATGTAGGTGATCCTGGGTTGGGTGCATAGATATTTATAATAGTTATATCCTCTTCTTAGACCGACCCCTTTATCATCATGTAATGTCCTTCTGTGTCTCTTGTTACTTTATTTATTTTGAAGTCTATTTTGTCTGATAGAAGTGCTGCAACTCCTGTTTTTTTCTCCCTATTAGGTGCATGAAATATCTATTTCCATCCCTTCACTTTTAGTCTGTGTATGTCTTTGGGTTTAAGGTGTGTCTCTTGTAGGCAGTGTATAGATGGGTCTTGTTTTTTTATCCTTTCAGTGACTGTATGTCTTTTGATTGGTGCATTCAGACCATTTACATTTAGGGTGAATATTGATAGGTATGTACTTACTGCCATTGCAGGCTTTAGATTCACGGTTACCAAAGGTTCAAGGTTAACTTCCTTACTATCTAACAGTCTAAGTTAACTCACTTAATATGCTATTACAAACACAATCTAAAGGTTCTTTTTTTCTTCTTCCTCCTTTTTCTTCCTCCTCCATTTCTTATATATTAGGCATCATATTCTGCACTCTTTGCCTATCCCTTGATTGACTTTGAGGGTAGTTGATTTCATTTTGTATCTGCTTAGTAATTAATTGTTTTGCTTTCTTTACAGTGGTTTTATTTTCCCTGGTGACAACTATTTAGCCTTAGGTCCACTTCCATCTATAGCAGTCCTTCCAAAATACACCATAGAGGTGGTTTGTGGGAGGTAAATTCTCTCAACTTTTGCTTATCTGAAAATTGTTTAATCCCTCCTTCAAATTTAAATGATAATCTTGCCAGATAGAGTATTCTTGGTTTGAGGCCCTTCTATTTCATTGCATTAAATATATCATGCCATTCCCTTCTGGCCTGTAAGGTTTCTCTTGAGAAGTCTGATGATAGCCTGATGGGTTTTCCTTTGTATGTGATCTTTTTTCTCTCTCTAGTTACTTTTAAAAGTCTGTCCTTATCCTTGATCTTTGCTATTTTAATCATTATATGTCTTGGTGCTGTCTTCCTTTGGTCCCTTGTGTTGGGAGATCTGTGCATCTCCATGGCCTGAAAGACTATCTCTATCCCCAGATTGGGAAAGTTTTCATCAATTACCTCCTCAAAGACACTTTCTACCCCTTTTCTCTCTCTTCTTCTTCTGATACCCCTATAATGCGAATATTGTTTTGTTTGGATTGGTCACACAGTTCTCTCAATATTCTTTCATTCCTAGAGATCCTTTTTTCTCTCTGTACCTTAGCTTCTTTGTATTCCTCTTCTCTAATTTCTATTCCATTTACTTTCTCTTCTATTACATATAATCTGCTTTTAAATCCATCCACTGTGTGTTTCATTTCAGATATGGAATTTCTTAATGATTGAATCTCCATCCTAAATTTGTCCCTGAGTTCTTGAATATTTTTCTGTACCTCCATAGGCATGTTTATGATTTTTATTTTGAACTCTCTTTCAGGAAGATTGGTGAGTTCAGTTTCACTTGGTCCTTTTTCTGGGTTTTGTGAGATTTTGGTTTGAACCAGGTTTGATGTTTCATATTTGTGTGTGGCGCCCTCTAGTGCCCAGAAGCTTAGTCTCTGGTGCTGCTCAGCCCCTGGAGTGATGTCAGGGGTCGCAGGGGAGGTGTGCTGGTGCCTCAGGGAAGGAAAGGGCTGTTTCCTGCTTCCCGGCTGCAGTGCCTGTCTCCACTGTCAGAACCAGTGGGCGGAGTACACAGGTGTAAGCCTCTGTGCCTTGAGTGTAACTGCCATAGGCAGGGCCTCCCTCTGGTTGGCCTGATGCCAGGGAAGGGACTGCCGGTTTGTGAGCCAGTGCCAGCGGGCCAGGAGGAAGGCGCAGCAGGTGCGGATCACAGTGGGGGTCCTTGGAGCTGAGTAGCCAGCCAGGGGGATGGAGTGCCTTTAGCTCCTGAAAGTTGCCAACCTGCCGGGCAGAGCATGCCCCAACAACCTTGTCCACCTATCCCTTCTCCCGCATAGCAAGCTCTGTGCAATCCCTGCCCCTTCAGTAGCCCTCTCACTGCTAGGAAGACTGCCTGCCTTTCCTTTGTCCCAGAGCAGCCAGATGTGGATCCCTGTCCTCCACAAAGGCTGGAATCTCAGTCTCTCCAAGTATCCCGCCTGTCTTAGCTTTCCAACCCCACTAATCTCCAGGGCACCATGCAATGTTGGTTTGTGCTCCCAAAGCAGGTCTCCAGGGCTGGGTGTTCAGCAGTCCCAAGCTTCCATCCCCTCCTCGCTCCATTTCTCTTCCTCCTGCCAGTGAGCTGGGGTGGGGGAAGGGCTTGGATCCCGCCGGATCAAGGCTTTGCTAAGTTACCCTGTTTCGTGAGGTCTGCTCTGTTCTCCAGGTGCACATAGTCTGGTGCCGCCTTCTTTTCTGTTGGTCTTTTAGGATTAGTGTATTAACTATATTTTCATATTATATGTGGTTTTGGGAGGAGTTCTCTGTCTCACCTCTCACGCTGCCGTCTTTGATCTCTTGCCTGGCTCCCCAGTTTGTGCACTCAGCTCCTTTTCTCTTCCAAACTTTGGACCTGCCCAGTAGGACCTGGATTAATTGTCGTCTTGCTGTCTAAGACATCTTTAGACTCAGTATGTCAAAACCAGAAACCTGATCCTGCCCTCTAAACCTCTTCCAGGAATATCCTCATCTCAGCTCATGGTAACCCTATCCTTCTGGTTGTTGAGGTGAGTGTCTTAGAGCAGTTTTTGACTTCTCTCTGTCTCATGTCACATTAGCTGAAAAATCTTACCTTTTGAAGGCTCTACCTTCAAAATATATTCAGACTATGACATTTCTCGCCTACTGCTAATGCCCTGGTTTGAGGCAGTAGTTCACGTTCCATCTGGATTTGCACAATAATGTCTCTTATCTATCTCATCTTGCTGATATGATCTTGCCCGTCTCTAGTCCCCTTGCAACATAGAAGCCAAGGACCTTAGGTCAGACCATGATGTTCCTCTGCCCCAGCTCCCTGGTTGCGCCTCAGTTTACTGTGGTTGGAGCCAGAATCCCTACAGTGGATGGCTTACACTTCCCTGCTCACTCCCTTCCTGCTGCAGCATGATGTTCCTCTGCCCCAGCTCCCTGGTTGTGCCTCAGTTTACTGTGGTTGGAGCCAGAATCCCTACAGTGGATGGCTTACACTTCCCTGCTCACTCCCTTCCTGCTGCAGCAGCCTCTGAGCAGTTCCTGTTCATGCCAGGCATGCCCCTGCCTTAGGGCTTTGGTGCTGGCCGCCTCCACTACCACAAATGTTCTCCCGTTAAGCCTTTCAAGGCACTGCTCAAAACCCACTATGCGGTAGATACTTTGATGTGCTTCCCAGGGTCTCTCCAGTACTGGGGCTGATTTCAGGCCACTGAGTGCCCACGGCGAACCCCTGTGGGGACCTCCCCAAGGTGAAGCACCTGTCTTGCCCAAAGTTACATGCCCCCTCCCCAAGGCTGTGGATGCTCAGTGACTGGTTGATGAATGGAACAAAGGCCTGTCTCCCTTGCCTGACTGCGGCATTTCTAATGGCTCAACCTTCCTTCCTTCCTCCCCATGGGCATGTTCCTGAGATCACTCCTGGTAAGTGTCCTGCATGGAGATCTCTAACTCAGTCTGTTCATCAGGAAACTCAACTGAAAACACCTGTCCTGACCACCCTTTCAAAATTGCACCCTCCCAATTCTCCCCAGCCCCACAAACACTATGACCTTGCTCTGCTCTGTATGCTTTTGGTTATTGTCTGCCTACCCTGATGAACTGTAGGTTCCTGGAGGGAAGGATGCCTGGCTTGTTCACTAATGCCGCTCAGGTGTCTCTAACTGTGCCTGCCTCATCATAGCAGCACCTCGAGTGTTAATGGAACAAAGGGAGTGGGTAAAGATTACAGATGACAATCCTGGGAAAAGGAATGTCCTCTTCCCCAACATTGCGGTGGAAGTGTTGTGTGCACTCTGCCCAGATTTCCTCAGAGTGGAGAGCTCCTGGGATGCGGGACTTCCAGTGCTGAAACTGGGGGATTCCCGGGCCAAAAGCAATGAGCTGGCCACCCCGGGTGAGGCAGGCCCTGTGGGAGTGACGGCCCTGGGGAGGAGAGCAGCTCAGACTGCAGGAACTTAGATGGGGTGATGGTGGCCATTGCCCAGTGGAGAGTAGGCCCCACAAGGCCATGGGGATGGACGTGGCAGGGATGCTGGCCTAGACTGTGCTCTTCTGGGAAGAGGCTCTTGTATCACCTGGTGCAGTTCACTGACTACGTGAATAAGAAATAAGGGTGCAGAAAAAGGGGACCTTGCCTTGTCAGTACATACAGAGCCGACTGGTGGAGGACCCTGTCAGGCTTTCAGATTTCCTGATATCTAATCAAGGCCTTTTCTCTCTTGCCACCAAAATATCCTCAAGTTGTTCAGTGGAAGACTAGCCCCTCACAGGCTCCCTACTCTAGCCCTCTCTTGGGACAGCCCCTGCAGACATGTTTCTACTACCTGTTGTAGACCTGTGGGCACCTTTGGGCGTAGCACGCACTCATACAGGTGTGCATACGTGGGGTCTGGGCTGCCTTTATGGTCCAAAGCACATTGCGGAGAATGGCTCTTTTCCCCATGTTGTCTTCTCATCCACCAAAAGGGTAGATTAGTACAGTTGGTCTAAGTTGGGTCTGATTAGAGTGGGACAGTGCCTCGTGTTGGTTGTCCAGCAGCCTTCTTTTGTATAATAAGGAAATAACAGTGTTGATGTACATGGCGAAGCAGGGTGGCATTCGTTCCCATCTTTTATACTCAGTTGTCATGTGTCCAGTTTACAGTTCTTTCTGTAATACATTGTGGGTGAGGAGACTTCTCAGATGAAGACACAGAGGAGACCACTGACTTCTTCAGCGGCTGGGATCTGGGCTCTGATGGCAGTGTGCCTGGGTTCCCGTCCTGACCCCAAGACCTCAGAGCAAGCCTGGCTGTGGCCAAGTCACGTCACCTCTCCACATCTGAAAAATACAATGATAGTAGTTGTCCCATAGGGCTTTGTGAACAAAAAGTGATGTGTGTCTGTATTGTTCTCAATACGTTTTAGT
The DNA here is from genome assembly GCA_032199065.1 of Smutsia gigantea. Taxonomy (NCBI): domain Eukaryota; kingdom Metazoa; phylum Chordata; class Mammalia; order Pholidota; family Manidae; genus Smutsia; species Smutsia gigantea. Next base: position 20,631 of record JAVSCE010010263.1, read on the forward strand.
TGCATGTTTATCATTTATTCTCCTCGTCATTACTGTAATTACACAGTTTGCCTAAGAGGGCAGTCCTGCTTGCCAGTGGCCCATCCAGGACTAAGCCGGCATCTGATTTCACTGCACAGCTGACGGGCAGTCCACGCTTTGCATTGATGACTCCACTTGGCTTATCTTAGCCTGTGGAAAGGGGTGCTTGCAGGGGCCTTAGAATACCTCAGCGGAAAGTGGTCTGTCCATCTATCCACATCCTTTCTTCCTCCCTACCCTCCTTTTTTCCTTTCTTTTTTTCTTTCTCTCATCATGCCTACATAAAATAGATAATATGCAGCGCATGCTATGTCAAATGCTGGGGAATTAAACAAAAAAGAAGAAAAGGAAAAGGAAGGAAAAATGAGCCAATTTGGGCATAGCCCCTGCCACGTCCTGGAGATTGAGGTAGGCATTTTATCTACATCATTTCATTTAATTACCCTGAAGAAGCAGGTATTATCTTTCCCATTTTACACATGAGCATACGGTCTTCAACAAAGAATATAGCAAAATATCTTGTCTAAAGCCACACAGGTTAGGGCCCGGTCTCCATCCCAGACACTCTGTCTCGGAAGCTGCTACCCTTCCAAGCCCAAACCCTGGGGACCTGCCACCACACAGCTCACAGCCTTACTGGGGAGTCAAGAATTAAGGCAGCTCAGAGACATGCTCTCCACTCTTGTTACTGTTATTTCACAAGTGACATCCGTTCAGAGGGAGCTGGAGAAAGGCCCTGCCCACATCTTGGTTTGCATGATCCCGTCTGGTGCAGAGGGTGGCTGGGCATTGCTCCTCTCTGCTCTGGGAAGACCTCCGGGGCTCTGCACTCCCCTCCATGTGTCAAATCCAGGGTGCCTGGCACTGTGCTGACAAACGTGAGTACTTGCAGCCTGGCAACTGCACCCCAACTGCGCCCAACAAGGAGTCATTGACTCAACTGGGAAGGATTCAGAACTGTGTGATCACTCTTGTGTGATCACTAATGGTCTCCCAGGAAAATGGAATACACACACCCACTCTTTTTGAAGACCCTGGGAGTGAAAGGAAGGGGGATTTTAAGTTTTTGGTATCAGGGAATGTCCTCTAATGGAATTGGCTTCAGTGGACGGGTCGCTTTGAGTGCCCTGAATGCCCTCCCTCTGAAGAGGACCGAGGGAAAGTGGTTCAGAGTCTGGGAAGGCTTCCCATTGGGTGGGAAGAAGGTGGGGAAGCATTCGGTGAGAAATCTCCCAACATTGTTTTTAAAAAGCCTTTGACTTCCTTTTCTCAGAATGAATCTTAAAGGAAAACCTGGTCTCTGAAGGGGAAAAGTGGAACTAGTGTGGTTGGCATTTGATGGAGGGCACCCCCCAAGCCTGCTCCTCGGAACGTGAGGGCATCATGGCTCCCTTTCCAAAGCTGCCAGAGTAACAACAAAAATAGTGGCGAGGGTGTCAGCCAATAGTCCTTGAGCACTGAGGCTCACACTCTCCTAGGCATTTCATTTGTTGTCTGTCTTAATTCTTCAAACAGTCCCGTGAAGTCAGGGCTATCATTCTGTCACCATTGTGTCGGTAAAGGAACCGGAGGCCGCAAAGGTGAAGTGACACATCGGAGGTGACAGTGCTGGTCTGAGACCAGCTGGGCTGAGTGCTCTCAGGTCAGATTAGAGGTCTTGAAGGCTGGGTCAATCTTTATGCGTCCTGCTTTCCCAGGGCTAGTGTGATGAGCTGGCCCTGGAGATGCACAGGCAGAGCAGAGGGTGGGTGACTGAGGGTAGCTATTTGCATTATCTGAAAAAGAAATGTAAACATTTCAGGAGACTGAGCGAGAGCTGTTCGCAGTGGAGGTGGCAGGCTGTCTCTGCACGCACAGTCCTGACTGCGCCCACTGTTTTGGGTACTCTTTCTCGTGATGCCTCTGAAGCCTGCGTTTCCGGGCACTGTGCTCCTGCAGAGATGACCTTGAGGGCTTTGACGTCTCAGTGTGCTGGTTTGTGATGTCGGGCAGAGGATCCCAGACTCCCTACGAGCACTGCCGTCCCTCATTCTCTCACTTTGAGTTTAAGCCAGGAATGTTGATGCCACGGGAAGTGGTCGTTTGTGTCCTGAAACATTGCGTTCCACTTCTACTCTTCAGTCCAGAGAGCGTGTGGGCCCTTGATCTTGGTGGATCAGGTCACAGCGTTAGTGGGACCCTGTTCTGAAAATGCCATCTCCCGAGCGAGCAGCCAGCCCCGTCTTGGAGAAAATGTCTTCCTACCACAGACCTGCCTTCCCCCACTCTATGTCCTCTTTCTTTTGCTCATTTATGTTTTTGCTCACCAAACTACAGTCGGTACCTCTGTGTCGAGGTGTCACATATCAGGGACCCCAAGTGATGAACACAAGCTGCTACCACCTCATGGTAGAGTAGAGACACGTCACTGAGCAGTGTGATTGTGAGGAGTATTTGTGGTACCTACCACAAGTCAGACCCTCTGCTGAGCACTTCACACGGTCTCAATCTTCCCAGAAATGGAGACAAGTCCTATTCACAGCCACCTCCTGGAATAGGGAAACTGAGGCCACAGAGGTCCTGTGTGATGATATGGGAGCTCCTCTGAGGCAGAGTCTAGTTTGCCCTTGAAAGGTCTAGGAAAGATTGAGAGTCAAGAGATGGGAGTTTCCCTCAGTGTTAAGGTGTCAGATGGTTCAGCTTGAAGATTAGGTCCTTGGGGTGGAATGGCTCCAGACAGAGCTGGACAGGAGGCTGGGTCAGCATCATCACGTCCTCAGAGGGCTTTGGGGGAATGAGCAGGGGCTGCTGTGTCATTCAACCAAAGATTCTCTTGTGGTTCTGGCAGCTAACTTGCTGACAGCCTCCCACCCACCTGTCCATTAGGAACTAGCCAGGAGGTCGTGCATTCTGTGGCCTCCAAACGGCCCCTGCCGCTGCTCCTGCCCGAAGCATCCTTCCCGTCTGCACTGTTCTCCCTGCTAACTCCTGCTCGGCACTCAGGTTTTCGTCTCTTCTCAGATGCTGCTATCTCAGGAACTTTGTGCAGGCTTAGCCGTGGTACCAGGGCGAGGAGCCTCCGGCCTGCTTTCCTTTGTTCCACTACCTCTGCTGGCCTCCTCCCCAGTCTGCTGCAAGGCCTCGGCATCCAGGTCCCGTCGATTCTGGTTTCCCAGGGTGCCACTCAGGGCTGGCACAGAGGGGTGCTCAGCGAAAGCCTGCTGATAAATGGACGATGGGGGGTGAAATACCGTGGCCCTTTTCACCTGGGTATTGAATGATTATCCAGGACTTACGGTGTCCACGGTGCAGCTGAGCCAGTTTGGGATTCCACTTTCACAGCTGTGGCCACGAGGAACAGTCCCTGCTCTCATGGAGCTCTGGTCCACTGGGAGAGACAGTCATTCAGCCTGATCTCCATTTCCTAAGGAGATAATTCCATCTGGAACACGTGCTGTGGAGAAAGTGTAGGTGGCTGTAGGAGGTGTGACAGGAGGCACCTCAATTAGATTAAGGGCTCAGGAGAGGGCTCTTGGAGAAAGTGACATTCAAGAGGAGACGTGAAGGTTAATTACAAAACAGCTAAGTTCATGTGGGAGGAAAGCCACCCCAGGGAAGAGCGGGCCAGAAGAATGCGGCGCACAGGAATAGCTTAGTCTGGAAAGTGCAGAAAGGCCACTGTGGCTGCCGGGAAGACGAGCTGGGGCTGCGCACACCTGGCCAGATGCTCGATGGAGGAGCGTCTGTTGTGTCACGTGGGGCGTCCTGCCTTTAGAATGACAGGCGGACACACAGGAGGGAACTGCAGAGTCACCTTAGCACTTCTGTGCCCAGCCTTACCCCTCAGCGATGCCTCTGACCTGTCCACAACACCCAGACCCAACTGCTCTTCACCCCATCTTGGTTGCTGCCATCCCAAGCCAAGCCACCGTCACCTCTCAGCTTGTCGCCACCTCTGCCTAGTCTCTCTGCACCCCTCCTGTTTCCACTCTTCCCTCTTCTGTCAGTGCAGCAGCTGAAGGGTCCTTTCAAAACCAAAGCCAGTGAGGGCAGTTCTCTGCAAGAACTTCCCAATGACCTGACTCCCCATTTCCCTCAGGACAGAAGCCCAAGCCCTGGCGATGGACTGCGAGGCTGGTCCTGACGGTCCGGACTCTCTGGACCCCTTGTTGCTCCAGCGTGGTGTCCTGGGGCCTGTGGGACTTTACCTCTATCTGGAACATTCTTCCTGGGATGTGTGCACAGAGTAGCTTCTCACCTCCATTAAATTTTTGTCCATGTCACCTTTCTAATCACACTTTCAACCTAGGAAGGAAGGTTTAAATATGGCTCTTGCCCGAAAGATCAAGCTGGAGAGAGGCTGCCTGGAAAGCAAGTGATAGCAATCCAGTGTCACCAGTGCAAATAGTGGGGGGCCCCAGGCACTCAGGGAGCAGAGGATGGGTGGGAGACAGTGCCCTCCCCTGCAGCTATCAGGGAAGGAAACTTTGAGTCCTTCCCTGACAGATGAGGACAATCCCAGGAATGGTCGAGGCTGGCATCCCAAGGAACGGGAGTGGTGAGGAAGTTTGGAGGAGCAGGCACCGTGCTGCCCCCAACATGCACCCACTGCTCCGTGCAGTTCAGGACAGTGGTGGCTCAGAGCTAGCAGCATAATAACTGAGCTGACTGGGCTGTTCTCTTCTCACACCTCCACTGATCTCCATGACTGGGGTAAGGCCCAAATCACTCTGTTTTAGTCACATGTGGGTTTCTTTCTGACTACTACTTCCTTTTAAAAACTTAGTTCAATATTCCCGGTTTCTTGAGAGGCAGGTTATAGGAATGGGTTGTACCCAAGGCAAACACATTTTTTTTCCTTGCCAAAGAGAAAGGTCCACATGAGCTCTTAGAGTGGCAGCACCATTTGAAAGCTAGAAGCCAAAGGACGTGCCCTTTCCTTGCAGACCAAAGGGGTCACTCCTGGACTTAAGTGGGGGGCTCCTCTGAGCTCCAGCAGTTGGGGTGTCCCAAGCCTTGGACTCAGCCAGGCATTCCAAGTGCAAATGCAAACTGATCACTCCGCACAGAGAGTTTCATTAATGAGAAGACCGGGTTGACAGTCTCTTATTTGCACCTGTCCTTTTCATTTTTCTAGCGAATAAGCATGGGAACAGGGCTCACAGCCTCCCATGGACACTGGGGACTTGCTCAGATCACTGCAGGAGAATCCTTGGTCAGTTCAGAACAGGAGCTAAGTTCCTGTTCAGCGTCCTCATTTTGGACATCCGGACAGAAAGGCCTGGAGACAGGTGACTTGCCCAAGGGCACGTCTGGGTGGGTGGTCGTGATGGTTCTGGGCCCTTTGGCCCACATCGTGGAGAGGCCTTCCTCCCGCTGAGGAATGTTGCGACATATCCAGGAGTCCCTTCCTGCTGGAAACCATCTCAGAGCTCTTCTGGGGATCTTCCCAAATTCTGTTAGATTTCCTTCACTCCCCCTGCAGCTCAGCCCGCCACAGAAGAGGTGGGAAGCAAACTGACCAACCGAACAAAACCAGGGCTTTGGGAAAATGACAGGTCACGCAAAACAAGGACTTTTTTTTTTAAGTCTCTACTAAATTGTCATCAGTATGTGGGTAAGGACTGACTGTGTTCTGCTATCGCTGGAAGAGCTTTATGGGATGTAGGGTTACATGGTCCAAAGAGTCTGACAACCTGGGTTTAAATCCCAGCTTCACTGCCTCTTTGCTGTGTGATCTTGGGGAAGTCAGTTGACCTCTCTGAACCTCTTTTCCCATCGGTAATCTGGGATAATGTCTACTTTCAGGCCTTCTTTGAAAAAGAAATGAAACTGCTTTCTGTCATCCTGATGACAGTAGAACCATTTAATTTCTTTAAACTAAAAACACAAATGACTTGCGGTTTGTACATTATTGATTAAAATGCCCCCAAAGACCCTCAGTTAGTAGCTTGTATGCTTGAGTCTGAAGACAAAATACACACCAAAGGTGGCAAAATAAATTAATTCTGTCAAATGATGCATTTATGATTGAAGTCTTTCATTACTTAGCTTATCACTTTATGTTTTGGGGACTCTGCTAAGGTAGAAAACATTTCCTAGTAGCATCATAAGGACACAGGAATAAGAAGGACAGATTTATTGAGAGAGGCTGACAGCTCACCCGAGAGATGATTGATGGCCTGAAACTCGGGACTGTCTAAAATATAAATCCCACTAAGGCACCATGGGGAGGGGAGGTAATGAGAGGACACAGGCTTTGTGATTGGACTGAGCTGCTCTGAATGCCTGCTCTCCTAATTATGAGCAGGGGAGCCTTGGGAAAGCCACTCACCCTCTGTGAACCCGTTTCCTTTGTTAAGAAAATGAAAGGGACCATACTTAGGTGGTTCGCTGACACCTAGAGATAAGGTGTCCTCCTGGACTGAGCAGGGGCACATGGCAGGCTTCAGTGTGTGGCAGCTAATATTGCCCCAGTGTATTTGCTGTGCCTTTGAGCAGGGAAAGTGTTGCGGGGATTGCCCTCGGGCTGAGTGTTCTCGGTGCACCTGCCATGGGCCTGCGGATTCAGAGTGGCCTGGAGATCCCGAGGTTCTGCCCTTGCAGTCATTGCTGGGGTGTTTACTCTGCCCAGTCCTCAAGGACACGGACAATGGGGGGCATTGGTAGGTTGTTATGCACCCGAGACTTATACTGCCCTGGGCCTCATAAACCATAAAGATACAGAAAGTCAGAAAGAGCTTGGGGAGATGAGTTGGTCAGGAGAGATTGAGCAAAAAGTAGCCCATCAAAGCGGAGCTGCCTACCCACCTGGGAGATGGCCACACTCAGATTCAATCCACCATTCCTGGGTTCAGCTCAGCATAGCTTATTAGGCAATCTCTGAATTCTTCCCTTACACATTTGCAAATATTTTTTTCCCTTTCTTCCTCCTGCTTAGTTCACTTAACATTTAATTGTGTCATTATCTCTTCAACTTCCTGACCTAGGTTTTCTTATGCCGAGTCCAGGGCTCTTTCAGGCGTGATGATGTGTGTATTAATACTGACTTCGAGACTGGAGCTCAGCAGTTGTGCTGGGCGTGGTGCTGAGGCCATCCCATCTGTTGCCTCCTTGGAGCCTCACGGCTCACCTGTGGGGTGAGCTTGCTACTTCCCTCTGTCTGACCCTGGAATCCTGCCGCTCCCGTCAGCCAGCGAGGAGTTCTGCAAAGACAGTTTACCTCATATGATGATCTTTTTGGTTTAAAACTTCCCACTGTAATTACAGAGCATGTCTCTTAGTCAAATGGAGCTAAGGGACCCTTTTCTGTTGTTGTTCTGTCTGAACAGTTTTGCAGAAATAAAGATTTGATTGATGAGGAAATGGAAATTTTTACACAGACAAGGAAATCCTTGAAATCTTCAGAATGGCTTCTAACTCCTGGTAGTTTTCATATCAAAAGCCAATTAAGAAACTTGAGGGGCTGGGGGAGGAAAATTAGCCTGGATGATGACAGTGTCTTCTCAGGGACAGATTCTGAGGTGGCCTGAAATTAGCCAGGCATACTTCCCCTGAGAGGACTGTTGGCAAGTGTGTGTAGTTATCTATCATCTACCTATTTTTCTAACTTATCTCTCTGTCATCATCATCTATCGTCTACTATCTGTCTTTCTCTCTGTTGATCCTCTGTCTAGCTGTTTTCTTATGCAGGGGCTAGTGGCCTACTCTATTTGTCAGTATAGCCCATGCATGAAGTATATGACTCATACTAGATTACTTGTGACTTTTTTTAGAAAGGCAGGGTAGAAGCTGACATCATCCAAAATGATGCTTGAAGCATCTTCTATTTTCTGAGTACATACAGTGTGCAGACACCTTTCCTATATTATCTCATGTATTCCTTACAACAGACCTACCAGATGAGCATTTTTATCCCTCTCTTGAGAGATGAAGAAGCTGAGGCTCAGAGAGGTGACATGATATTCTTAGTGACCCACACCCAGAAAGTGTCCCAAACCCAGGTTTGACTCCAAAGACCATACCTCACCAGCATAGCACAATACCTTCCATGAAGACTTTCTGTATTAAAATGGCAATGGTAAAAATTATATTAATCCAGCTAATGATGATTGAAATCTTACTCTGTGACATATTAACTTTTTTTATTTCACCCTAATTCCCATGAGTTAGATCTGATTTGTCTACCTGCATGTTGCAAAGCTGGAAAGAGTAGTTCAGAGATATTAAGTCACTTTCTTGAGGTCACACAGCAGGATGTGGTGAATCTGAGACCAAAGTTAAGCTTTCTTCGATGTCGGTGCCCGGAACCACTACCCTTTGATCTTCCCTTGGGCCATCTGTTTATGTAGATAGCCTAGTGGCACTACTTCCATGTAATAACGGAGTTCTAGAGTAAATACTTAGGAAAGAAATATCTATTTGTAGCTCCTCATTCCCTATTCCGTACTTCAGCCAGACTCAGCTCCCCACTGTACCCCGCACTCCAGGAGCCATGCCGCTGCATTCCTCAGACTGTTCTTTCACTGTATATCCAACCCTTCTTCCCCAGCATGATGAGAACTACCCATTCTTCAAGGGGGAGCCTAGATGGCATGTGAGCTTCACTGGTACTAACTTACATTTGTAACATGGGTCAACCCCTGAATTAGGTGAACTCATGTATAGCCATATGAATTCCATTATGGAGCACCTCTGTTCCTCAGGGTGTCCATCACACCCTGGGGCAAAGCCCAGGCTCTCACAGTGGCAAGGCACACTGTGATTCTAGGGAGTATGGCTCTACGGAGCGCAGTGCCAACCTTGCACCCCTGAGACCAGCTCTGAATGAGGCTGTGCTGAAACCGGTGCCTGTGAAGGGGCTGCTTTCTGTTCCCACCACTCTGCTGTCTCCACTGGTGTTGAACTCTTGCCTCACTCTCCTTTATCTTGACGTGCGAGATCTCTCCTGAATGCCTCACTATCCTTTAGGGACCAGTTAAGCTCACTTCTGCCTCGGGCATACCGCTGTCTCCCACGGAGGCAACTTCTTCCCACTTTGAGCTGACCTTGCTCTTTATCTTATCCTCTTGGGAACTCTGGGATCCTCCTTATGATTAAAATTATTATTTGTGGAATTAGCTTTTTTCTGTGCTAGAGTGTAAGCTCCCCAAGGACAGGGGTTGCTCTGTCATTCTTCTCTGTGTCTTTGGCCCCCATCACATTTACAGTTGGCCATACTGAGACAGGGACCATGGGCTTAGACAGAGTAGGGTGAGGGCCTCTGGAAAAAACAAGATAACCATTGTGAGATTTGCTTTGGCCTGCTGGGGGGCCCAGCTTATTTTTCTAACTACCCAAGTGCTGCCTTCCTTCCTCCAGCCCTAAACAAATGATTTGTTGCAACTTGGGCAATGTAGCAAACAAGCCCCAAACTATTGCAAGCCCAAAACAACATAAGGCAGGAAGGATTTCATCTTGAAATCCAATTCGTTAAAAAGTTAAACAATGACTCAGCCCACCTTGGGAGCAGAGCAGACAGCCCTGAGTGATATGCTCCCAGACCAGGAAGCTGCTATCCTGGGAGGAAATCGGAGCAGTAAAGTTCTTGTAAATAACCAGGAAGACTAAGAAGAAACTTAGTATTTCTTCAAAAGTATTTGGAACCACTTAACAGGTGCACATCCCTAGCTGTTTGTCTCTCAACTGCCCATAAAAACCCCTAGACAACTACCACCTCGGGACTCTTGTCCCCTCCTGGTATGAGCCAGGAGCTCTGTCCTTTCACTCTTATCTCTGAATAAAAGCCTGTAACTTGCTCTCCTATCTTGACTGTTCACGAAATTCATTTCTTCGGCTCTGTTAACAAGAACCCCGGCATCAATACCAATGGCAAAAATATGGATGAAGCACACAGAAAGCTTGTAATGGCTCCTTCCATTACTGTAGCTGGCATGACTTTTTAGTGTTTGGGCTCTTCATAGTATTGTGAGTCTTCACTGTACCCAGTTACAGTTGCTGGAAGCCAGTACATATGAGTTGACCCCAATTTGAAGAATATTATTGTAACTTTGGTGTTTCATAGCTATGAGCTGGCATCCCACTTTTTCTTATATCAGTCTGTGAGCAAGATATATATTTTTTTAACTTCAGTTTCCTGATAGGAACAGTGGAGGAGATAATGACCATCCTGTATGAATATTGTCCAGGTAGAAGGTGATATTGCCTGTAAAACACCTGGTCTGGTGTCTGACTCAAGGTTGGCTTCCAAGAACAGGTGGCTTCCTTAATTCTTACCATGACATTGTTGCTATTGTTAATATTCATGCAGTATCTGAAAGGAAAAATAAGATAATTTTTACTACCTACTTGTAGAAGATCTTTTCATATCACTTAATATCAATATATATCCTAGCATTAAGTTATGTCCAAATAGATTGGTACAATGGACTAGACAATGAGCCAAAAATCAGCAATCTCCGCAAACCAGCTGGGTAGATGTGAGGATCTTCTTCCCCCTGCCTGAGTTTACTTCCCATTAGCAGATCTGGATAAGTCACAGTTATAATTTGACTGATAGTTTCAGAAGGACTTGGTGCTACAATGTTCTTCACAATTGATTTTTTTTTTTTTTTTTTTTTTAGGAGAGCAAGGCAGAGGCTTTTACTTAGAGAGAAAGTGAGAGGACAGAGCTGCTTCAGGCCAGGAGGGGATAAGAGAATCCTGGGGTGGTACGTTGTCTAGGGGTTTTATAGGCAGTTGACAGACAAAGGGCTAGAAATGTACACCTGCTAAGTGGTCCCAAAATGTTTATCTTTGAGGAAAGTTTATTAGTCTTCCGGGTTATTTACAAGAACTTTACTGCTCTGATTTCCTCCCAGGATAGCAGCTTCCTGGTCTGGGAGCATATTACTTAAGGCTGCCTGCTTTGCTCCCAAGGCGAGCTGAGTTATTGTCTGTTTGTTAAGAAACTTACTTTTTAACTAATCGGGTTTTAAGATGGAATCCTTCCTGTTTTTACTATGTTGTTTTGGGCTTGTACATTGCCCAAGTTGCAACAAATCATTTGTTTAGGGCTGGAGGACAAGCTGGGCCCCCCAGCAGGCCAAAGCAGATCTCACAATGGATTATCTTGCTTTGTTTTTTCTGGAGGCCCTCACCCTACTCTGTCTAAGCCCAGGGTCCCTGTCTCATTCCCCCCTCTACAGATGGAGACCCTAGCTGCTTCTAGGGGAAAGGGGGTGACAACTCGTCTGGCTGCTTCATGCTGAAAGGGGGCACAGTAAGGGGTGCAGTTAGGTCTCCACCACTGGTCAGTTGAGAGGGCCTTAAAAGACGGGCACTTCTATCTGGGGTTCCATTTCCATCACTATTTGGTTTCATGGCTTCAAAAGGATTTAGAAAACCAGCTCCATATCAAAGTAGTCCATGGGACTTCTGGGCCTGACATAGCTTGAACTTGCCTTTGGAGGTCCTAGAGTGAATCACAGACATTTGTGAATAATTTGGAATGTACACACAATACACAACTTTAAATTATAGCACAGGTCCCACCTGTGCTGCTGCTGAGATGTCTAGTGCCATTCTATTTTGTATAACTGCTTGGCACCTTAGTATTAAGACCTTTTGAGTAAAATTGGTTAAGGATTTGATATGCCAAATTACATCTTCTAAACCGAGAGATTGTATAAAAATGGAGGCTAGTGATCATACCAATGAAAAACACTCCTAGTCCATCAATGTTGGAGGCTTGGAAAGTTTGCAGAGTGTGGGATGTTCTTAACATCCTTGCAACCAAGAAGTTCAGTTACAACACTTTAGTTCACTCATTCTTAACAACCGTGCTGGATTACTTATAGAACCTTCACTAAACATGACAAAGTCAAGCCTCTCTTTAAGCATTATTCTTCTCTCTTGAAAGATTTAAGTCAGGCTGTATGGCAGAAGAAGAATTTCTGTCTCAGGGAGTCTAGTTTAAAAACCTCCCAATTTTTGAGGATAATGATGAACCCAATAAGTAGAATAGATTTCCAATAAAAGGATTTAGAAAACCAGTTTTATATTGGTAGTAGTTCACAGGACTTTTGACCATTTTCCTTCCTTTAGCTGCATAACATTGTTTTGTATACTTTTCTCAGGGACCAAGCTTCTCCATCAGGGAGTTTGTATTGAGTCCAGGCTTGTGTGCAGAAGATAAGGCACTTTTTTCAGGGTTTGGGGATCAAATTGCTCCCAGTTCTTCAGAATGCATGCCAGAAGTGTGTCTGGCTTTAAACTTGAAGAGGAAGCTCCCATTTGGAAGACAGACAGGTGTGCGACACCTGGTCGGCCTTTTTTTTGTGAGGGGTCCCCTCGCCTTGGAGCCTGGGTGACAGTGGTCAATCACCTCTTCCGCCAGGCGTACTGGACTTAACCACTCCTTACCAGCGTGGCCTGCACCTCACCTTGATTCCCCTCTGGCCTTCCCACTCAGCAAGAGTCACCTCGGAGCTCTGGATTTAGTGGGACCTTACCAGTGTGCTCCTACTTGACGCCTTTCGGGAGTTTCCTAGTTTTCTCTGCACGAACTTTAGTCATTCCTTGAGAGCCCCCTGCCTGTCTGATAAGTGCAGGGACTGTGTGACCTCTTGCTGCCAGAGCCTTGATGCGAGTCACAAACCTGTTCCCCTTTCCTGGGGCTGCAGAAAAGGAAATGCCAGCCCCAGGATGACTGCCTCTAAGGAAGGGGGATCAATAGAATAGAGCCATTTCCTTGTTGGTGTCAGGGTTCAGCTTGACTACTTCGCAGACTTCGTTTACATTACACAGGAGAAAGTGGCACAGGCCTAAGGGGAAGGCTTTGAACGAGGAGCAGGGGAACTTTTTCTAAGGCCAGTGATAGAATTTAGACAGGCTGTTATGGGCAGTTATGGAGGTGGGGGGGTCTATATTCTTTAAACGCCAGTTTCTGCCACTGTGTGGGAATCAGCGTGCCAGTCACCCACTGTAAGAAATCTGACCTGTGAGACAAGAGGTCAGGGGTCATCTGCAACTCTCCCATAGGCAGCAACCTAGCTGGAGGTTCACTCAGCACCATCAGATCAGTAGGCCGTAGCTGAGATCCAAGGACCACTGTCCACTAGTCCGGTCTGCCCTCGGAGTCCACAGATTAGGATAGGAAAGTAGGAAATTGGCTCAGCCACTCCTCGACATTCCTGTCTGTCCAGAGGCGGGGCATCAAGGAGCGGCAGACATCAGGAAACCTTTCACCCGAGACTTGAAGACTGGTAGCCGATGCTAATCGGCCTATAAATAGCTAATGGGCACCCAGACATATTTTTATGAGATACAAAGTACGGCATTTAGCCAGGAATAAGAGTGAAGCATGGATCTCCTACCTTGCGGTGGAGAGCATCGGGTTCCGTGACATTGATGAAGTTAGAGGCCCACAGAGAGCGTGTAAAGGAAGTAAAGAGCGGCCCTGCCTCACCCAGAGGCCAGGGTGGCCTGGAGAAGCAGGCTGGAAGCCAGAGAGGCAGAGAGTCACTCCTCATGGACACCCAGTCGGGCTGTCGGGGTCTGATTCCAGACACACGGACCTTTGAGGAGCCGCTGAAGTGTAGCCTCAGCCTGGACTCTCGCAGTTGCCCATGGCTTTCCTCAGTCCCTCGCACCCAAGGAGAGGCCTCTGAAAGGGAATCCTGGCCTCCACTCAGGTGACTTTCCCGGCTCCCAAGGGAGATGGGGGACCCACTGAGGGAGACGCAGGGGAACCTGTCGGTCAAGACTTTGAGATCGGCAGCCAGGCTTGTCCCATTTAAGTGGCTGACAAGTGCCTGATTTTGAGTGCCGTAGACGGCTTCCTTCTATAAGGAGGATGAAAGAAAAAGGCAGGCTTGGATGCCGATACTCACCTCTGAAGTTATGCCGATGAGGCCCCCCAAAATGATGCCGGGTTCTTGTTCACGGAGTCAAAGAATGAACTTCACAAACACTCAAGGTAGGAGAGCCAGGCAGAGGCTTTTATTTAGAGAGAAAGCGAGAGGACAGAACTGGCTCAGGCCAGGAGGGGACAAGAGAGTGCCCACAATTGATTTTTAAGATGAGAAAACCAGTGCTCAGAGAGGTCAAATGAATTGCTCAAGGTCACACAGCACTAGTAAGTGGCAACTCCAGCATTTAACACCCGGTCTGTGTGAAGTGAGGCAGAACTCTTGGGTTCTGCCACATGTTTTCATGCTCTGCCTTTTGATCCTTGTGCATGAAAGACCTGTGAGGTGTGTGTGCCTCCCAACCTGCCCCCACCCTCTGACTGCTGGGGACTGGTGGCTGGGTCAGGCCTTGCCAATTAGAAGACTTCTCTCTGCAGAGACCCCTGTCACAGTGTGATACTGCACAGCAGATTCTCTGGCCTGAGGTTTTAAATTACCCATGTCATTTCAAGCTGTGTGAGAAGCTTGAAAGCCTGCTTCCACCCAACCTCATTTAATCAAGCAACACAAATGCAAAGAAAATCCAATGCTCCCTCAACTCCCAAAGGGAAATGAGCAGACACCAGTTGAGCATGTACTGTGTGCCAAGCATCTTGTGATGGAGGCTTTACTTTACCTGCAAAAGGTGCTTTTCTGGGTGACATAGAGCTTGGCACCAGCAACTTTTCTGAGAGTAGCATTGACACATGGCCAGTCATGCCAATTAGAAACCCCATCTGGTTTGACTCGTTAGATAGGAACAACAGGTCCACCAGCCAGCATGAACGAAAGCAGTCGCGGGAGATGCATGGATGGGGAGGCACTTTTCAGTGTTGCAGAAGCTTGGCACCCTCATTTCTTACATGTAGCATCACCAGCTAGGCTACTTGTATTGCTGATTTGAGTTCCTTAAGCAGCCTGCTTTTATGAGTAAGGATGTTTGTGTATGAACAAATCAGGGATGATATATACAAGTAACAGTAGCAAGAATAACACCCCTCATGGAATGATGCCCAGTGTTGTTGCGCGTGTACCAACTCATGAAGGTAACTGATACCCCCTTTGCCAATGGGAAAACTGAAGTTCTGAGCATTTAGATTGTCGTGAGTTGCACAGAAAGCATCGCTGTTGTCACTGCTGCTGTGATTTTGGTTTGGGTTTTAATGCAAATGAGAAGAGAGCCACACGAGGAAGAGGCATAGCTGTTTTGTTCAGACTCCCAAGCCTGTAGCCAAAGGGAAACCCCTTTGTAGAGGTCATTCTTCCCTCAAGCCTATGAGAGAATTGTCCTAGGAGCCTCACCAGTATAGATTTATTCAGTGTGGTGTCTGTGAGCAAAGAAGTCAGTTTTTCCTGAAGGCTCAATTCTTTGAGTCCCACCCAACAGTGACTTTATCTTAGAGTCATCCCACACTGCCCACTTCTTTGTTCTGCTTTTGTTTCCTGTTTCTTTTGGTTAAAGAAATGTGGTGTTAATAGTGAGAGGAAGGAGGTATTGACAATTGTTTAAAAACTGGCTCTAAAAAAAGGAATTTTAACAGTTGCTGATTTCCATGGTGTAAATACTCCCACCATGGTCAATTTCAAGCTACCAACTTGAACTCAAAGAACATGAAGGTGTGCACTGTTGACACACCACTGTATGGGAGGGACGCACCATTAAAAATGCCGTCTGTGCATGGTTTCTGTAGACATCTGATTTAAAAGCAGTTTGACTAAACAAATACTTCCACGCCTGCCACTCAGTCCTGCATTATGAGAGCGAGTGAGCTCACCGAAGGGATGTGCAGAAAGATACCTCAGGGTCTCGGGCCAAGTACTGATCTGTATATATGTGATCTGTATATATGTGTGAGGAAACTACTGAAGACTGAGGGGATTCTGAAAAATCTTAATTCCTGTACCTGTATGTGGGAATGATCATAGAGGATTCATGGAATTTTCATGGAAATTAAATGTGAATTCTGTTGGTGTAAATGCCACATAGTGTCAGACATGAAGGGCAGAAATAATGGCAGAGGGCATGACTAGTTCACAGCTGGAGGGCACACAGGGGTTTGCAGTTTCTGCGTTTGACCACTTACTTTCTGGAAGTTTTCAGGAGCAATGATATACATAGAGAGTTAAGCTAAGAGCAGTCTACTGACACCCGGGGTTTTTTCCGAATTCCTGTTGGATAATGCCAAGGAGTTAGGTTTAGCTACAAGAAGAGAACAATTTTCCTCCACTAAGTAGCTTAGTTTTCTAGTGGACAAAGAATAGCTGTCTTGTTTTCACCCAAAAGTCCAACCTGGACTCCCGATTTTAATTGCTGTAATGCAAGGAAAAGCCAAGCTTACCACTGCCAGAAGAAGACACATTAAGAGAATCAGATTGCCTGTCTGGCTTCGTCTGAGTTTTCCCCTTCCAGAAAATATGGCCCCAGGAGAGTCTGGAATCCCATTCCATCAGTAAGGATTGTGTTTGGCTTCAAATGATCAGACACATGACTAACTCTGGCTTAAATATACCAAGTGTCACAAGAAGTCTAGAAGTAGACAGCGTCACCACGTCACCAGTGGCACCAAGGACTCAGACTTCTTTCTGCTCTACCCTCCTTTTCCCATGGCTGTAAGATAGCTGCTTTCATGCCCACAATTCTTTCCTGTCTGTATCAAGTCAGAAGACAAAGTCAGACAAGGAACAAACAGCTCAGGGTCATGAAACCGAGGGTTCTCCTTCACAAGCTTTCCTGTTTGCCCTTTTGGCGATGCACACTTTTCTCTCACTGGCCAGGAGAGTGTCCTGAGCCCTCTCCTCACTGCAAGGGGGTCAGAGGAGTAATTTTATGCGGGCATATGGCTGTTCCTGACAAAACCTGGGCTTTGTTTGGAAGGCGGCAGGGGGTTAGGATCCTGAGCAGCCAGTTCACAGTGTGAGTACCGCACAGACCCTCCCCATCAGCCAGGGGGTGGGCACACAGAATGAGGAGTGTCACCGCAGGGAATGTCGGTGGGATCTGACTAAATGGTGAAATTGACTGTGTGTTGACCATATTGAAGTCTTCACACAAGTTTTGCTGAAATATTAAAATGACCTTTTCTTGAAAAAGTACCTCATTGTTTGCTATTTAGGACAATAAAATCCAGCAGAAGGGCCTGTAGTCTGGCCCGGTGGGTGGATACTGTCGGACCAGATGAATCAGCCTGTGAGGGTCTAGTGAAAATAGTTGGTCTTTTCTGAGTCTTTTTTTTTTTTGGTAATTAATTTTTGGAACACTGCAGTGTCTTACTAGTAGGACACCCTGGCTCCCCTGTTGCACCAGAGAATTCCCACACTGGGATCCGTTGCAAGGTCAGGCTGGCTCACACAGCCAGTCATGGGCAGAGTTTCAGAGTTTACTCCTAACCTTTATGCTGCTTTGCCTCAGAAGACTCAAAGGGAATCTCCCTGCATATGGGCACAGCCGTGTAACAGCAGAACATTACAGTTTGCGCCTGCCATTTGGTGTCATCATGTACTCTGTGCCCTGGCATGGCTGAACCTCGTCGCACACAGACTGTCACCTTCCCCCAGCTTCACCCCGACTGCGAGCATGGAGGGCAGATGGAGACTGTGGTCAGGGGAAGGGTGTCTGTTTCACTCATGTCTCAGGAAATAGCAACAGTGATATTTTATCTTTAATGAAATGGGGTTGAGCATCGCCCCAAGAGCTACAGGTCCCGTTCACACCTAATGACAGGTCTGCGAGGCCTGACGGGTATTGTCACCCACGAGGAAGCAGAGACGCTTGGAGAAAGAAAGTCCTTATGTTAAATTTGCCTACTTGGCTTTGGGGCCAGGTGTTCTGACTCCAGAGCATCAGTTCTGACCTTTTAAAAAACATAGTTTGTAATTTTGATCCTGTCAAATGTTCCAGGGTCAGAGCGTTGCTTCATAATATGCCTGCTATGAAAGTTTATATTATGAAATGTCACAGATTTATGTATTCAAGTTATAGAATACTATTTCTTTTTTTTAAAATATAATTTATTTTATTATCATTAATCTACAATTACATGTGCAATATTATGGTTACTAAACTACCCCTTCATCAGGTCCCCCCCACCAACCCCATTACAGTCACTGTCCATCAGCGTAGTGAGATGCTATAGAATCACTACTTGTCTTCTCTGAGTTGTGCAGCCTCCCCGCGCCCCCCCAACATTACATCTGCTAATCGTAATGCCCCTTTTTCCCTCTTATCCCTCCCTTCCCGCCCATTTTCCCCAGTCCCTTTCCCTTTGGTAACTATTAGTCCGTTCTTGGGTTCTGTGAGTCTGCTGCTGTTTTGTTCCTTCAGTATTTTTTCTTTGTTCTTATACTCCACATATGAGTGAAATCATTTGATACTTGTCTTTTTCCGCCTGGCTTATTTCACTGAGCATAATACCCTCTAGCTCCATCCATGTTGTTGCAAATGGTAGGATTTGTTTTCTTCTTATGGCTGAATAATATTCCATTGTGTATATGTACCACATCTTCTTTATCCATTCATCTACTGATGGACACTTAGGTTGCTTCCATTTCTTGGCTATTGTAAATAGTGCTGCGATAAACATAGCGGTGCATCTGTCCTTTTCAAATTGGGCTACTGCATTCTTAGGGTAAATTCCTAGGAGTGGAATTCCTGGGTCAAATGGTATTTCTATTTTGAGTTTTTTGAGGAACCTCCATACTGCTTTCCACAATGGTTGAACTAATTTGCAGTCCCACCAGCAGTGTAGGAGGGTTCCCTTTTCTCCACATCCTCGCCAACATTTGTTGTTGTTTGTGTTTTGGATGTTGGCCATCCTCACTGGTGTGAGGTGATATCTCATTGTGGTTTAAATCTGCATTTCTCTGATGATTAGCGATGTGGAGCATCTTTTCATGTGCCTGTTGGCCATCTGAATTTCTTCTTTAGAGAAGTGTCTATTCACGTCCTCTGCCCATTTCTTAATTGGATTATTTGCTTTCTGTTTGTTAAGGTGCATGAGTTCTTTATATATTTTGGATGTCAACCCTTTATCAGATACGTTTTTTATGAATATATTCTCCCATACTGAAGGATGTCTTTTTGTTCTACTGATGGTGTCCTTTGCTGTACAGAAGCTTTTCAGCTTGATATAGTCCCACTTGTTCATTTTTGCTTTTGTTTCCCTTGCCCGGGGAGATATGTTCATGAAGAAGTTGCCCATGTTTATGTCCAAGAGATTTTTGCCTATGTTTTTTTCTAAGAGTTTTATGGTTTCATGACTTACATTCAGGTCTTTGATCCACCTTGAGTTTACCTTTGTGTATGGGGCTAGACAGTAGTCCAGTCTAATTCTCTTACATGTAGCTGTCCAGTTTTTCCAACACCAGCTGCGGAAGAGGCTGTCATCTACCCATTGTATATCCAAGGCACTTTTATCAAATATTAATTGACTGTATATGTTTGGGTTAATGTTTGGATTTTCTATTGTGTTCCACTGGTCTGTGGGTCTGTTTTTGTGCCAATACCAAATTGTCTTGCTTACTGTGGCTTTGTAGTAGAGCTTGAAATCAGGGAGTTTAATTCCCCCTGTTTTATTCCTCCTCCTCAGGATTGCTTTGGCTATTCGGGGTCTTTTGTGGTTCCATATGAATTTTAGAATTATTTGTTCCAGTTCATTGAAGAAAGCTGTTGGTAGTTTGATAGGGATTGCATTGAATCTGTAGATTGCTTTAGGTAGTATAGCCATTTTGACAATATTTATTCTTCGTAGCCAAGAGCATGGGATGCATTTCCATTTGTTAGTGTCCTCTTTAATTTCTTTTAGGAGTGTCTTGTAGTTTTCAGAGTACAGGTCCTTCACTTCCTTCATTAGGTTTATTCCAAGGTATTTTATTCTTTTTAATGCAATTGTGAATGGAATTGTTTTTCTGATTTCTCTTTCTGTTAGTTGATCATTAGTGTATAGGAAAGCAACAGATTTCTGTGTGTTAATTTAGTATCCTGCAACTTGGCTGAATTCAGATATTAGCTCTAGTAGTTTTGGAATGGAATCTTTAGGGTTTTTTATGTACAGTATCATGTCATCTGCAAATAGTGACAATTTGACTTCTTCTTTACCAATCTGGATGCCTTGTATGTCTTTGTTTTGTCTGATTGCTGTGGCTAGGACCTCCGGTACTATGTTGAATAAAAGTGGAGAGAGTGGGCATCCCTGTCTTGTTCCCGATCTTAGATGAAAAGCTTTCAGCGTTTTGCCGTTAAGTATGATGTTAGCTGTGGGTTTGTCATATATAGCCTTTATGATGTTGAGGTACTTGCCGTCTATACCCATTTTGTTGAGAGTTTTAGTCAGGAATGGATGCTGAATTTTGTCAAATGCTTTTTCAGCATCTATGGAGATGATCATGTGGTTTTTGTTCTTCTTTTTGTTGATGTGGTGGATGATGTTGATGGATTTTCGAATGTTGTACCATCCTTGCATCCCTGGGATGAATCCCACTTGATCATGGTGTATGATCCTCTTGATGTATTTTTGAATTCGGTTTGCTAATATTTTGTTGAGTATTTTTGCATCTACGTTCATCAGGGATATTGGTCTGTAATTTTCTTTTTTGGTGAGGTCTTTGCCCGGTTTTGGTATTAGAGTGATGCTGGCTTCATAGAATGAGTTTGGAAGTATTCCCTCCTCTTCTATTTTTTGGAAAACTTTAAGGAGAATGGGTGTTATTTCTTCTCTATATGTCTGGTAGAATTCAGAGGTGAATCCATCAGGCCCGTGGGTTTTGTTCTTGGGTAGTTTTTTGATTACCAATTCGATTTCGTCGTTGGTGATTGGTCTGTTTAATTTTCCTGTTTCTTGCTTGGTCAGTCTTGGAAGGTTGTATTTTTCTAAGAAGTTGTCCATTTCTTCTATGTTTTCCAGCTTGTTAGCATATAGATTCTCATAATATTCTCTTATGATTCTTTGTATTTCTGTGGGGTCCGTCGTGATTTTTCCTTTCTCATTTCTGATTGTGTTTATGTGTATAGATTCTCTTTTTCTCTTAATGAGTCTGGCTAGGGGTTTATCTATTTTGTTTATTTTTTCAAAGAACCAGCTCTTGGTTTTATTGATTTTTTCTATTGTTTTATTCTTCTCAATTTTATTTATTTCTTCTCTAATCTTTATTATGTCCCTCCTTCTGATGACTTTGGGCCTCATTTGTTCTTCTTTTTCCAATTTCAGTAATTGTGTCTTTAGACTATTCATTTGGGAATGTTCTTCCTTCTTTAAATAGGCCTGGATTGCAATATACTTTCCTCTTAGAACTGCCTTTGCTGCGTCCCACAGAAGTTGTGGCTTTGTGTTGTTGTTGTCATTAGTCTCCATATATTCTTTGATTTCTGTTTTGATTTGGTCATTAACCCATTGATTAATTAGGAGAGTGTTGTTAAGTCTCCATGTATTTGTGAGTCTTTTTGATTTCTTTCTAAAATTTATTTCTTGTTTTATACCTTGGTGATCTGAGAAGTTGGTTGGTAGGATTTCAATGTTTTTGAAATTACTGAGGTTCTTTTTGTGGCCTAGTATGTGGTCTATTCTGGAAAATGTTCCATGTGCACTTGAGAAGAATGTGTATCCTGTTGCTTTTGGGTGTAGAGTTCTGTAGATGTCTGTTAGGTCCATCTGTTCTAGTGTGTTGTTCAGTGCTTCTGTGTCTTTACTTATTTTCTGTCTGGTTGATCTGTCCTCTGGAGTGAGTGGTGTGTTGAAGTCTCCTAAGATGAATGCATTGCTGTCTATTTCCTCCTTTAATTCTTTTAGTATTTGTCTCACATATGCTGGCGCTCCTGTGTTGGGTGCATATATACTTATAATGGTTATATCTTCTTGTTGGACTGACCCCTTTATCATTATGTAATGTCCTTCTTTATCTTTTGCTACTTTCTTCGTTTTGAAGTCTATTTTGTCTGATACAAGTACTGCAACACCTGCTTTTTCTCTTTGTTGTTTGCATGAAATATCTTTTTCCATCCCTTCACTTTTAGTCTGTGTATATCTTTGGATTTGAGGTGAGTTTCTTGTAGGCAGCATATAGATGGGTCTTGCTTTTTTATCCATTCTGTTACTCTGTGTCTTTTGATTGGTGTATTCAGTCCATTTACATTTAGGGTGATTATTGATAGATATGTACTTATTGCCATTGCTGGCTTTAGATTCGAGGTTACCAAGGGTTCAAGGGTTGCTTCTTTACTATCTAACAATCTAACTTAACTTTCTTGTTAAGTTATTGTAAACACAGTCTGATGTTTCTTTATTTCTCTCCCTTCTTATTCCTCCTCCTCCATTCTTTCTATAGTAGGTGTTTTATTCTTTGCCTTTAGTTAGTATTTGGATGGTCTGCTTTCTTTGCTATGATTTTATTTTCTCTGGTGACATCTTTTTAGCCTTAGGTGTGCTTCCATCTAGAGCAGTCCATTTAAGATATCCTGTAGTGGTGGTTTATGAGAGGCAAACTCTCTCAACTTTCGTTTGTCTGGAAATTGTTTAATCCCTCCATCGTATTTAAATGATAATCGTGCTGGATACAATATTCTTGGTTCGAGGCCCTTCTGTTTCATAACGTTAAATATATCATGCCATTCTCTTCTGGCCTGTAAGGTTTCTGTTGAGAAGTCTGATGATAGTCTGATGGGTTTTCCTTTGTAGGTGACCTTTTTTCTCTCTCTAGCTGCCTTTAATACCCTGTCTTTATCTTTGTTCTTTGCCATCTTAATTATTATGTGTCTTGGTGTTGTCTTCCTTGGGTCCCTTGTGTTGGGAGATCTATGAGCTTCAGTGGATGCGAGACTATTTCCTTCCCCAGCAAGGGAAAGTTTTCAGCAATTATTTCTTCAAAGACACTTTCTATCCCTTTTTCTCTCTCTTCTTCCTATCGTACTCCTATAATGCGAATATTGTTCCGTTTGGATTGGTCACACAGTTCTCTTAGTATTCTTTTATTCTTAGAAATCCTTTTATCTCTCTCTGCCTCAGCTGCTCTGTACTCCTGTTCTCTGTTTTCTATTTCATTAACAGTCTCTTGCATCTCATCCATTCTGCTGTTAAGCCCGTCGATCGCTTGTCTGATTTCTGCATTGTCTTTCCTCAGTTCCCTCACTTCGTCCCTCAGCTCTTGCACATTTCCCTGTAGGTCCATCAGCATGGTTATGACTTTTATTCTGAAATCTTTTTCACGAACACTGTGCATTTCCATCCCTTCAGACTCCCTCTCTGGGGTTGTCTGGTTGATTTTGGTCTGAACCATATTCCTCTGTCTTTTCATGGCTATAGAATTGGTCATTGATAGTTGCCATGTATGTCAGCTTGGCTCTTTAAGACTTTAGAAAGAGAAGGAAAAAAAAAGAAAACAAAAGAAGAAAGAAAGAAAGAAAGAAAGAAAGAAAAGAAAAAACAAAAACAAAACAAAAAAAACACACAAAAAAACGCCCACCGGACGTAGATTCTTTGGGAATGCTCTAGGTGGCGCT
This sequence comes from Smutsia gigantea, assembly GCA_032199065.1. NCBI lineage: Eukaryota > Metazoa > Chordata > Mammalia > Pholidota > Manidae > Smutsia > Smutsia gigantea. The sequence goes on from JAVSCE010010263.1 coordinate 44,046, forward strand.
ATTGCCCCACTATTCCACAGCTGTGGCTGTGCCGCTCCGCAGGGCCCTTTATCGCTCTGGCAGGGGTGGGAATGAATAGGCGGCTGTTGATGTCAGTGAGAAGTGTAAGTATGGCTACGCTTCCTCAGTCGCCAGCTAAGGCTTCTGAAATTCCCCAGGACTCCCAGCCTGCTTGGCTGAGTGTGCTGGGGCGATCCGGCTCCTTTGCTGGGCTCCTGTCTCTTTAAGACCGCTGAAGAAAGTGTGCGCTTTTTTTTTTTCCTTTCCCTGGAGCCGGCTGCAAGCAGCCTGGCGTGTTCCCCGCTCAGATCCTGCCCCTGTCTCTCCAATCTCCGCTGCACTGCACAATGTGGGTCAGCGCTCCCCGCGCAGATCACTGGGGCTGGCTACTTCGCGGGGTGTACTTCCACTCCCTCCCGGCTCTGAATCCTCTCCTCCCGCCGGTGCGCTGGGGTGGGGGAGTGCTCGGGTCCTGCCGGGTCGCGGCTCTGTATCTTACCCGCCTCTTGGGGTGCCGAGTCCTCTCGGGTGTAGCTGCACGCTGTGCGCTTTCCTGTGTATTCTTGTCTCTCTTTTAGGAATAGATGTATTTGCTGTGTTTTCGTAGATAAATATAGTGTTGGGACGAGATTTCTGCCACCCTGCTCACACTGCCATCTTCCCGGAAGTCTGTCTTTCCTTTTCTTAATTGGATTATTTACTTTTTCTTTGTTAAGGTGTATGAGTTCTTTATATATTTTGGATGTCAACCCTTTATCAGATCCATTTTTTATGAATATATTCTCCCATACTGTAGGATGTCTTTTTGTTCTACTGATGGTGTCCTTTGCTGTACAGAAGCTTTTCAGCTTGATATAGTCCCACTTGTTCATTTTTGCTTTTGTTTCCCTTGCCCGGGGAGATATGTTCATGAAGAAGTCACTCATGTTTATGTCCAAGAGATTTTTCCTTTTTTTTTTCTAAGAGTTTTATGGTTTCATGACTTACATTCAGGTCTTTGATCCACCTTGAGTTTACCTTTGTGTATGGGGCTAGACAGTAGTCCAGTTTCATTCTCTTACATGTAGCTGTCCAGTTTTTCCAACACGAGCTGCTGAAGAGGCTGTCATCTCCCCATTGTATATCCAAGGCTCCTTTATCAAATATTAATTGACTGTATATGTTTGGGTTAATGTTTGGATTTTCTATTCTGTTCCACTGGTCTGTGGGTCTGTTTTTGTGCCAATACCAAATTGTCTTGATTACTGTGGCTTTGTAGTAGAGCTTGAAGGCAGGGAGCGTAATTCCCCCTGTTTTATTCCTCCTTCTCAGTAGAATACTATTTCTAGTTTTTTAGTTTTGTAAACATTGCATGTGGGTTCTGAGTCATTCACTGAGCGGATGTGTTGGGATTTGCTGTACAAGCCACGGTTATTGAGGGAATCCCCCTGGTCCTGGAATCCCCTTCCTTCCTTCCTCCCTTCCTCCTCCCTGCCTGCTTCCTTTCACTCATTCCTCTGGCTGTCAGTGAATGCTGACCATGTGGCAGCACCGTGTAAGCTGCTGGAATTACAGAGGTGACTAGGACATGGTTTGTCTCCTTTGACCGCTGGTGGTAATGGATACTGTTATAATCAGTTGAGAACAAATGTTTATTAGATGCTTTTCTCTCCTTAGTATGGTGGTAAGAGCTCTAAGGGGTACAAAAAGAAGTGAAAGGTAGCATTCCTAACTAGTGATGGAAAGGAGAATGCAGTCAGGTTCCTGGTGGTTAAGGGGCATGGGGAAGTTGAGGTGCACCTATGCAGTTTAAAGCGCCTGCCTTTGCCTCCTCACGTAAGAGCTTGGCTTTAGTCTCATGTCCCTACATTTTAATCCCTAAACCTTCTATTACCTACCTGTGTGACTATGAGAAAAGTACCTAACCTCTCTGAGTCAAGGTTTGTATATTGCTGACATGGGGATAATCATTCCTGTCTGTTCGTTTGGTCATGAGGAAGAAATCTGAATGCCTATATGCATTAATTTACTGTTACTACTGTAAAAAATGCCTAAAACTTGGTGGTTTAAAACAACATAAGTTTATTATGTAATAATCCTGGAGCTCAGAAATCTGAAATGGGTCTCCCTAGGCTAAAATCAAGGTGTTGGTAGGACTGTATTCCTTTGAGGAGGCTCTGGGCGAAAATCCATTTCCTTGCCCTTTCTGGCTCCTATAGGCTGCCCACATTCTTTGACGGGTGGCCCCTTCCATCTTCAAAGCCAGCAATGGCTGGTAGAATCTTTCTCCCATTGCATGACCGTCACTTGCCCTCTTCTGGTTGCTTCTTTCACTTAGAAAGACCTGTGTGATTATACTGAGTGTACCTAGGCAATCCAGGATAATATGATTCCAAGGCCATTTGATTAGCAACCTTAAGTCCACCCACAACCTTAGTTCTCTTCCATAGGTTCTGAGCATTAGGATGTAAATGTCTTTGGAAGGGGCAGTTTTCTGTTTAGCACATTATATAAAAGGCATTGTTCAGTGCCACTCACAGCTGTGAGCCAATAAAGGATGCCTATTTATATTATTATTTTCCAGAAGGAGTCTAGAGTACTGCAAATCTAGACTACTGTCACATGCCCACCACACATGCTCTCAGCTCTCCACCTCCTGTCTTAGCCTCTCCCTTCCTTCCTACTGGAACTAATTCCCACAGTTTCTCCCACCACTGGCTCACCCTCCAAAGACTTGGGCTAAATGCTGCCTTCCTCACTGTGTGTTCCTTGAATGACTCCGGCTGGAAGAAAGCGGCTCTAAGATGATTAAAGGCTATCCAGATGGGAAATCATGTAATTCTTGGAGATTTACTAACATTACTCACTGAATATGTGAGATTGGACCAATCCCTTCATTTCTAGAGGTTAATTTCCCCATCTTTAAAATGGAAATTATGGTAAGTGCATCAAAGATTTTCTGAAGGGATCAAACAATATCATGTATGTAAGATGGTTTATGGATTTATGACCTGGCAGGAGCTTTATGTCAGACAAAAGAGAATTACTAAAGGGGTGCAAGCATGCTGTTTAATCAGGACAGAGCCCAAATGGGTCAGACTAATTGGAACTTCTTTCTTCAACATATGCCTATAAAGCATCTGAAGTCAAAAGGACAACGATTCCTTGAAGTAAGATTTAGTACCACTAAGTGCTTTTTAAGTAACAAGAATTCAGACACTGCTTTGCAGTTGGTTATAAAAGGGTTTTCATTCATGCAGCAAATGTGACTCCTCTGAGGTATAGCAAGCAAAAAAAAAAAAAAGTACATTCATCTCTGAAGTTAGAATCCTGGTTACCATTTGCCAGCCTAACTGCTTTGGATAAGTAGTTAGATGTCTCCAGTACCCTAGTATGTTCTTTGGCTATCACCTGAGATGGCACTTTTTTTCACCGAGAATTTATGGAGGATCAAACAAAATCGCACAACTTGAAGGTTCTGATACGGGTTCTGGCGCAGTGGTGCTTAGTAAATCATGAGCATAACCATAACTGCTCCAAGCACCGTCTGATAGTTAGGCATCGCCTCTGGCAATGGTTGCCCTGTTTTCTGTTAAGAGAAGAATCTTTTAGAATATTACAACTGAATGGTGGTGGTGGTGGGATTTTACCTCTTCCTTTGAGGATGAAATTATTGAAACGCATAAGTATTTTATTAAAGAACCACTAAAAGCACCATCTTGTGTTTGCATAAATCAGCTTGCCAATTATTGGCCCATGGGGATTTAGCCTGCAAATGCATTTCATCTTGTCAGCACCATGCTTGTTGATGTTGTGGCTGTGGTTGCTAATTGTTTTTTTTGCTGTTGTCATTGTCCTTGATTTATGAACTGACGTTTAAGAGTTTAAAGATCTTTTATTAAAAATCCAAATTTCTGTCTTCCCCTGAAACACTGAAAGTCTAGAAATACACAGCTAACATTTCTGCACAGTGGTAATTAGCTACCTATAGATAGGGCAGGTACCTTGCACTCTGCCCCAGTCTCCCTCACCAGGTGAAGGTGCCCACGGGTATTTGTTGTTGTGGTTTCCCTGTGGCTTTCATGATGGTCATAAACCATCTCTGTATAATGAGCCACTTCTCCTAGGGGAAATACACAGCAAGTTCCTGGAAGCCTCCAGTTGCATTTTCATCACTGATCAATACATAACTTTGCTTTAGGTGTGTTTCTGTTTAAAGGAACTGTATTTTATATATATATAATTAACATTGAACTCATGGCACTGCCACTCATATCTGAGTGAAACTTAGGTAACACACGATTTTCTCTGTGAGGCACATCCAGCCTTCTTGCATTTTGGAGCACTACACACACTTGAGCTGTACGTGGTAGCCGTTTTACAGAGCCTCAACCCAACAAAAAGCAGAAAATGCAGAAAATGGCACTAAATAGACTGCAAAAGACACTTGTTCCCAGTGTGAGAGCTGAAAAAGACAGTAGAGTGTTGCTTTGTTAGACCTTGGGTGGAAATGCTGTGCAGCGATTCAGACTTCCTGCCCCTGTAAGGCTGTGAACGGCCGGAGGGGCTCAGAGTATTGTATGGGAGGTTGCAAATAAACTCTTAACAAGTAGGGAAATTGACAGACACCGAATCTATAAGGAATGAGGATCATCTGCATGGGATTTGCAAGTATTTTCTCTCACCCTGTAGCTTGTCTTTTAATCCTCTTAATGGCATGTTTTATAGAACAAAAGTCTTTAATTTTAATGAAGTGCAATTTATTATTTTTTATGGGCTTTGCTTTTGGTGTCACATTTATAAATGCTTTGCTTAGCTCTAGGGTTCTTCTATTTTATTTCCTAAAGTTTTTATAGTCTTACATTTTTCATTTATGTCAATAACACACTTTGAGTCTGTTTTTTTTATTTGAGAAGGCGTGAGATTTAAGTTGAGATTTTGTTTTGATTTGTCTTTGGTTTTGGCTTATTTTTGCCTATGGATGTCCAGTTGCTTCAGGACCATTTGTTGAGGTATCTCGGCTTCCATTGCTGTCTCACTTCCACTGAGTTGCTTTTGAATCTGTCGAACATCAGAGGCATATTTGTGCTCTTCTTTCTGCTGGATGGGGATAGAGATCCAGGCTCCTCATGTGGTTTCCACTTAAACCACGGTAGGTGAGGGTTTTTTTTTATTTTGGTATCATTAATCTACAGTTAAATGTGCAACATTATGGTTACTAAACTCTCCACTTCATCAGGTCTGCCCCACTTACCCCATTACAGTCACTGTCCATCAGCGTAGTGAGATGCTATAGAGTCACTATTTGTCTTCTCTGAGTTGTACAGCCCTCCCCGTGCCCCCCCAACATTACATCTGCTAATCATAATGCCCCTTTTTTCCCCTTGTCCCTCCCTTTCCACCCATCCTCCCCAGTCCCTTTCCCTTTGGTAACTATTAGTCCATTCTTGGGTTCTGTGAGTCTGCTGCTGTTTTTTTCTTTGCTGTTAATGCTCCACATATGAGTGAAATCATGTGGTACTTGTCTTTTTCGGCTTGGCTTATTTCACTGAGCATAATACCCTCTAGCTCCATCCATGTTGTTGCAAATGGTAGGATTTGTTTTCTTCTTATGGCTGAATAATATTCCATTGTGTATATGTACCACATCTTCTTTATCCATTCATCTACTGATGGACACTTAGGTTGCTTCCATTTCTTGGCTATTGTAAATAGTGCTGCGATAAACATAGGGGTGCATATGTCTTTTTCAAACTGAGCTGCTGCATTCTTAGGGTAAATTCCTAGGAGTGGAATTCCTGGGTTAAATGGTATTTCTATTTTGAGTTTTTTGAGGAACCTCCATACTGCTTTCCACAATGGTTGAACTAATTTGCATTCCCACCAGCAGTGTAGGAGGGTTCCCTTTTCTCCACATCCTCGTCAACATTTGTTGTTGTTTGTGTTTTGGATGTTGGCAGTAGGTGAGGTTCTTATAGTAGTGAAAATCTGGCTCCCTGCCCAAGACCTTCTCTTCCCGGTTGGGGAAGGTGTCTCATTACAGCTTGACTGTGGTGGACGTCGAATTTTCTACTTGACTTTGGCTGGTGCGGGTGCAGATGAGGCACAAAGCAGAGTAGGATGACTATTGCCCGAGCTTTCTATTCCACTAGGCTGCCCCTTAGGGAAACCAGGAGTTTTCGTTGGGGCCTTTGTGGTCTGTAGCCATTCGCATGCCTGGGTGGTTGGCTTCTCTGGGATTTATGAGACGAAAGGAAAATGCAGGGAACTCACCACAGGCTTTTCCTTGAGCGTTGAGGTCCCTTTCTTGCTTTCTTCTCCATCCTTTTAGACAGTGTTTAGTTTGTTTTTTATATACTGTCTAGAGTTTTTAACTGTGTGTAGTGGAGAGGATAGGGAGAGGTATGTCTAGTCCAGCTTTCCTGGAAGCAGAAGTTATGACAGGTGCTTTTTTCAAATCCTCACTTTGCAGATATAGAAACAAGTTCAGAGAATTTGTGTGATGTACTCAGAACCCCACAGCTCACAAATGGTGTAACCCAAGTGACAGCTATGAATCCAGTCTTTGCTCTCCATCTCCTCTGTTCATCACATGTGCATAAAACAAACATGAGACTGTTCACAGAAACATCTATGAGGATATATTCACAGGGCAGTGGATCCCCGCCATGAGCTCAATGAGCCATTGGATGTTGATATGTTCATGGTCCATTTTCCTTCTCTTTTATTTTGTTTTATTCACATTCCATTTCACAATGGGTTTGAAATCAGTGGAAGGGGAGAACAATTATGATGCCAGAAATGTCTCCAAGTGCTTGCAAGCAGAAGGGCTATTGATAGCAAGGCACAGAACTTCAAAAAATGCTTCTGTACTTGTGGCAAAAGAGGGCAGGTTGGCAAGTTTACTGACAGTATGACAACCTGCACGGTGTCCAGATATGATGGACTTTGGAAATGAGAATGAAATATTAAAAATAAGGGCACCAAAATACACTGGGAAAAATGGTGTTTAGCAAACTTCAAATTTAGTTAGGATTAGCAACTCAGCTGCTGGGTTTCTAAAGGAGGTTGTAACATGATAGCAACTCAATTTATGTGAGTTTTTCACATGCATTAAAGCTCCTATTTTCCTATAAAATGGACTTTTCTGATTAAGGAAAAATCCCACCCCTTAATGTACCTGTACTCTATGACCCATCTGTTTCTGTGTCCTATTCCCATCACCACCAATGTTGTGTATGTCTCTTGTTTGTTTTTGTTTTATACGATCTCTGGTCAACTCAACATTCTGCCTCCAACTTGGCCCATCACATCCCTCTCCCACTGTGCTGACAGAATGAATCTCTCTGGTGTCAGATGAGCATGCATGCTGCCTAGAAACTTCCATGGTTCCCTATGGTCTTTAGGAGTACGTCTAGGTATTTTTAGAAGCCAACAATAAGAAGTTTGATCTTCACCAGCCTGTGCTCTGCTCTTTTCTTAGGTATTACCAGATCCGAGTGACCTTGAAGGTGTCCTCAAGAATCCCCCACAGACTGAGCGCCTCCATTGTTGGGCAGACAGGTGAGCAGCAAGTGGCAGTTTGTTCCTGGCTGGTAAACCTGCACCTTTTAATGTATGCCAGGGTGTAGTGTGTGCCTGATACAGAGAGGCACTTAGTGTATCATGCTGAAAGTTGGATGAGTGAATTTCGGAAATGGAGAGCCATTGTTGGAGTGGCTGTGTGTTTGCATTGTTGCAAGGGGGAATCCGGCTGATGGAAAACGCACTCTCCCAGGGATAAACCATGGTTGGCTCACGTCAAGTTAGGGAGGAAGAGGTGTGGAATGGCATCCAGCAGGTAGGGAAGAAGAAACCAGTGGTCAAATTCAGTAATTGACTAGTCGGAAAGGACTGAGTAGGTAGGCAGCAGTGGTTGCTCTTCCTTTGCACATCGAGGGCTCCCAGACCAGGGAGAAGGGCTGCCAAGGACAATCCAGGCTCTAATCTGAAAAGGCTGGAGCATTATGGGTATCCAGAGCTCCCAGCATGTATTCAGTGTAATAAAGTGTCGAGGCAAAAATACAGAATGTATTACATGAAAAATAAGGCTAGGCACTAAGATTACATAATAAGGGTAGGCATCAAGATGATATTTTAGTAGAATATTTACGTTAATAAATTGGGGAGAATGTGTCCATCAGCGAGACCTTGAGAAGAAGAAGAAAAACTTAGGGATGAAGGAGAGAAAGTAAGGAGATAAAAAGATGTAACTGTGGAAAATCTTCTTAACTTTAACTATGCAAGCAGTGGTAGCTAAGAATGTTACAGATATCAAATCCAGGAGAGTCAAGAGTTGAGGTCTTAAGTACGCTTCTTAAAATTCATTTGGAATCGTCCCGGCAGGTAGACCCCTTTGTTGTGGGTGATGCTATGGTGAGTGAGATTGCATGCGATTGAATCACCACAGCTGGGAGTGTGGATGCAATGGTCCGCTGAGCTCTGCCTCCGAGGAGGTGGGAGGTGTGGGGCAGAGCACGTTGCTTAGACCGCACAGAGGGCAGCCAGCGAGGCCAGTGATTTATGGATCACAGGGTGACTGGAGACTGGAAACAGGTGATCTGGAAAGCTACTGGAGACTACCTGCCCTTGATAGGACTCTGGACGGGGGGACGGGTTAAGGAGTAGTTAAGTCATCACATTTCCACAGTGTCTTTCTCTTCCAACTCCTTCTCTGGGAACAACATCAGGCATCCAAGCCTGGTGGCCGCCACTTTGCTATGCCCTGTGTACCTCAGGAAGCCTGCAGTCCCTGCCTGCGCTGCCATTTATGTCTCAACCCCTGCCCAGCCCCGTTTTTGCCAGAAGAAGGTTCATGGAGTTGGCCGCAAGTGTAGGGGATTTGGACCCTGACACTGCATGAACTAGCTGTGTGACCCCAGGCATTGACAACGTGAGCTTCCTTTCCTCACCTGGAAAATGAGGGTTACAATCTCCCTTCTGCAGCATTTTTTCTTAGAGATTATAAATGAAAAGGATGTTTTATATTTTACAGAGATTATAAATGTCAGTGTGCCAGGATAGGAACTGGCACAAAGTAAGTGTCCAGTCTGATCTGTGAGTGGCCATGTGTGAGGCCAGCTCCTGTTCTCGGGGGCAAGGTGGGGCCTGGAAGTCAGGTGGGCCTAGCGCCCCAGCCAGCCTGAAGAAAGCCACCCCCAGGTTGCGTCAAGCGCTCACCTCTTCCCTGTGACTCTGCAGCACACGAGCTCAGTACCCCTAGTGGCCTGAGCCTTCCCTTGGAGCCGACAGGCTCTGTAGCGAGGACCAGGGGACTGCTGGGCATCCGATCTGGCAGAGCCTGGCAAGTGGCTGGGCAGAGGTGGGCTTGTGGTGGTGCAGCGCCGAGACAAAGAAGAACGTGGAATGCATTTAGGGGAAAGGGCTATTTTCCTCTTTGGTCTACTTTGGCCCAGTGATAATTGGTGTGCCCTTGAGTTTTGCACAAGCATGATATTTAGAGAGGAATGCTGACACAGAGGCCAGGGATGATTACAAGAGGGATCGCTCCACGGGTGAGGAATAGATGGTATTGGTGATTTCTTCCTCAAGGTGAATTTTCCAATTATATTATCTTCAGTTAGATCCTGCTGCCTTATAAAGCCCTCCGAAACTGTGGTTTAAAACGATTTATTCTTGATGTTCTGAGTTGGCTGGGCACAGCTGGGGTCATCCATGCTCTGTTTTCAGCTGAGATCTCGGCAGAGGATGGATTATCTAAGATCATGATGTCAGACATGCATCACTCACCTGTCTGATACCTCAGCTGGGCTGCTGGGCCCCCTAAGGGAGTGGCGGGGCTTCGCCTCCAGTCGGGTGGTCCAGCCTCTAATATGGTAGCTTAGTTCACCGAGAGAGAGAAAGGGGTAGAGCCCAGCTCTCCTCGGGGCTGGGCCAGGAGCTGGGAATGGTCCAGACTGGTTATGAGGCCAGCTCACCTTCAAGCTGGGGGAAAGCATCCCCCAGCGCCTCCTGGGGTGCCCTCTATGTGCACAGCGATGGGAGGACGTTTCAGCAGTCATGTTTGCACACAACCATCCAGACATGTTTTCCATTACCTACATGTATTTCTGAGTTAAAAAAAAAAGAAAAAAAATATTTAGACAATGAAGTATGATAGATTGAAAAAATCAGGAGAAGTCAAAACCCTTGGATCTAATGGTGTTTTTCTTCTTTTTTTTTCTCATTTCTGATTCTGTGTATGTGTGTAGATTCTCTTTTTCTCTTAATGAGTCTGGCTAGGGGTTTATCTATTTTGTTTATTTTTTCAAAGAACCAGCTCTTAATGGTGTTTTTGACACTCATTAGGGGAGTGGGCTTCGTGGGACAAAATATTTAACTTGGCTTTTTTGTTCCATTTATCTCTAAAACTAAAATGTGAAAAGCTTTCTGTATCCACAGAGATAGAATCAAGTAGCGCAAGGCCCACAGGCTCTGGGCTTTCCCAGTTCAAATTCTACTTTTGACATTTATCAGCTGTGTGGATTTGGAAAGTTACTGCTCCAGTGTGTTTTTTGGGTTCCCCACCTATAAAAAGGGATGGTAGGAGGCACCTCCTTGTTGGTGTGTGTTAAGGATCAAATGAATTATGCAAGGAAATTATTAGAATGGTGCCCAGCACCTAGTAGGCTCACAGCAACCTATAGCTGGAATAAGTGTTGCCATGAAGCACAGGTGGCATTCTGCTGCATGCTGGTCCTGGGGCACACATCCCTGGGGACCAGAGGCTGCCTTCCTGCCCTGCTCCACGTTGCTTTACTCCGTTCTGGCTCCCTGAACATCTCTGAGGTCTCTGAGGTAGCAGAGAAGTGTCACACAAGTACAGTAAAGGTGGACATTGAGACTGGGTCTCAGATGAGACCTGGCAGGGTGAGCAGACCAAGGTAGGGGAGGGTGATCTGGGCAGGGGTACCAAATGATGGATGTCCCCCGGATCTGAAGAGAGAGTCAGGGCATGTACGGGATAAGGAGAGGTCTGGTGTGGCGGGTGATGAGAACAGGGCCGAGAGGAGATGGGAAGCGGCTGTGGGCCTGACCTGGGGGCCATGCTCAGCAGACTGATTCCGTTTCACAGGCCCAGCCTGCTGAAACGAGAGCGTGTGGGAGACATAAACAGTGCTGTTCAAACACAGGATGTCGTCTCATCAGTTAGGGGGCAGAATCGTACATTTGTGTTTCCTTTTTAAATACATCCGTTCTCTGGGAGCCGCATTATATGGTAATGCGCTTCAGTGTGTAGATGATTTAGATTCAGCTCCTCTAGGTGTGAAACATTTCCTCGCTGGATTTTCCAAGATGGATGCTTATAATCAGATTCTGTGACTAAGGAGAAAAATAACAATGCCCCACATGAAATGTAGCCATAATCTGCATACCACTGTGTTTTCTTTATTCAGTACTTTTTAAAGGTGATTTTGGGAAGGTTTCTTTGGAAAACTGATGATCTCTTCTTGTCTGACCTAGCTACCTGTCCCATAGAGTAGACCTTGACGGGCTCTGAGCTCACACCAGTTAGGAGCAGTCCTCCTCTTGGGCATTCTAGAAGGTCCCAGAACTTCAGGAGGGACACGCATGTGACCAGGTGACCACACATACCTGTAGCAGCATGACACTTGCTTCTGGAACTGGGCACAGGGCACAGAGGGATGCTCTGGTGGATATGCGAGCAGTGGGGGGAGTTGGCCCTCATGCTCCGTATGAACCTAAAGGCTACCAAAACCAGAAAAGTATGAATTAGCGTGTTCCTCTCATGATTCACTGAGGCCAGGGCATCCCTTCCCTCTTCCAGAACATTCCAGATGCTTCCCACAAGCCAAAGTACTAGATCTGAGGGATGGAGAGGTGAAGATGGCCAATTAAAATGTGAAGGTTAAGGTATTTCAGGGGGAAAAATGCAAAAGTAAGAAATGAAAAATGTAATTCTGTTTGGTCCAAAGGCTTGCTAACATTTTGTGGCTTCACAGATTTGTTTTCTCTTTTCTTCTGAGTTCTGGACAATTGCCACGTTCATGTCTGTGAATAGATGTCAACTGTACGTAGCTTGGCAATTTCCTTTCACCAAAATGGTGCTACTTAATAGCTCTAGCATCTCCTCCTGCTGGAGGTTTAATTTTCCCCCCTTAGGGGTGTGAACACTGAAGTCAGACTTGGAGGAGGGAAGGAGTTCAAGCTTATTGAGTCCGCACTAAGTGATGAGGCACAAGCAGGCATTTGCTAGTCATTGCTCATCAATGCAAGAGAAAAGATAGCTCAGTAAATTGTAGAAATGCATAAAAATTGCCATGATTACTTTTGGTAATGTTTGGAGAGGTAATTTCCATTTCCATTAAGTGCAAGCATTTAAGAGTTTCCCCATGTAAGGGATGGGGAGAGACATTTATTCTTCAAATGAATCAACCTAATTTCTTTTCGGTGTGCACTAAAGTAAACCTAAATATCAAATATGCCTGTTTTCATGGAGAATATTAAGCAGGCACAATGACCCATCTCCCAGGCTCTGAGTGCCCACAGGGGACTCGAGAGCGCTGTTCAGTGCTGTCTGGATGGATGGGGCTGAGTAGGTCCAGACCTGAAGGATGCTCTCCCACCTGCTCCACCTCCACTCAACTCGGAAACAGTGATGCCTAGGTCCCCCACCTTTACCTCCCTGCACAGGCCAGGGACCTGCTCTACCAGCCAATTCAGTGACCAGCTCCCTCGGGGACCAGAGCTGCCGCTTAGCCTCCGTCCTTAAGATTGCCTCTTTACACCTGCTTGACCTCCAAGGCCCTCCTTCAGGGAAGATTTCTTCAGTCTCCTGTACCATCATTCATGGCCCTTTGCCTCTGCTTTTGCTGTTCCTTCCTCTCTGAAGGCCTACCCCTTCCTTCCTCCCTTTTCATGCTTCTAGTCCACTAGCACAAAGAATGCACACAGGCTCTCTAAGACGATCCCCTCTCCCTGTCAGAATGACTAGCATGTTGTCTAAGGCGATCCCCTGCCCTTGTCATAATGACTCATTCCCTCTCTGAGCACCGTTCTCAACACCTGTAGGCACACAGCACATACCCACGCCACACGGCCCTTCCCCCACATCTTCACTCCTCCTTTTCCGTTTCGGTCACCAGTACCTGGGGCTTCACTTTGGAGAATGGCCCCCAGGCTCCTGCAAGCACTTTGTCCAAGATTTGAACTTGCCTAGACCTTTGAATCCCACTGTCCCCCACGCCCAGTCCCACCCCAGCCTTGAACTGATGATCGTTAGTGCAGGGACATGGGAGTCCAGCTGCTCATCTCAGCATGGGACAGGCTGCGGGATACCTCACCCTCCGGTCCTCCTGCAGAGTCAGGCTGGTCCCCTTCTTGGGGTCGTTTGTTGAGATGTGCCCATGCCTGAATCCTCCCATTCCTGTCCCCCGCCCCCAGAGCACTACATACCAGACTCTAGAGCCATTCAGTGGGGTCGTCCTCTTCCTGTGTGACCTCAGACTTGTTACTAATTCCCTGGGCCTCATATCCCTCCTCTGTAAAATGGGAATAATAATAACAATTAATAACAATAATAATAATAAAATACTCTCTTCATAGGATCGTTATAAGAATTAAAAATGTTAATCCATGTAAGGCATTTAGAAGGGAGCCTGACATCATAAGACCTCAACAAATGCTGGCTATTCTTAGTTTTATTACAGAAGCCAGAATCAGCAGACATGGTTGAAATTTACATGGATTGAAATGTTAGCCCTGATGGGGTTTGCTTATCCAGTAAATGTTTCTTACATACCCCCTGTGTATATCAGGCACTGTTTCTGGAGCTCTTTCTGAACCTCCGGATGTCGAGCCACAGATACTGTCTCCTGTAGCAAACTTCCATCCATTGCTGGAGGCAGGAGTTTTTAGCCAGTAAAAACAGCATAAGACAGTGTACAATTATTCAGAGTCATTCTGGTCTTTTTAAAATGAATAAAGTTTTTATTAGTAGGTTTTATTTTGATACCTAGGAGTAGAAATTAAGGCTCTATGTGGAAGAGGATGCTTAAATTTGCATCTGAGGCCCTTGCTCCACATTGCTTTATTCCGTTCTGGCTCCCTGATGCCCACTGGAGCACCTGGAACATAGTCAGTGGTCCTTGTACATTTATTGAATTAATGAATGAAAGACCAAGGGACAGAGCTTGGCCCAGAGAATGAAAGGAACAGGGAGGACTAAATTCCATGCAGCTAAGAAAACAGTGAACCCTTGGCGGCCCAGCAAAACAGCTTGTTTTGGGAGAAAACATGCTGTTTTGATTTCTCAGAAGTCATTTTATTGTTGTTTTAAAATATTATTATTTAGAAAAAGAGCAAAGTATTTAAAAGGGGGAATATCCAAAATGGTCTCTGAGAGTCTGAGAATGAATCAGGGTGCATGGAATTTGGAGTATCATTAGGGAAAATGTCTAGGATGGCAGGCTGCTCTGGACCCTTTCAAATCATTGTTTCTCACAATGTGGCCCAAGACCTCCCCTCACAGAATCCTCTATCAGCTCCTGAATAGACAGTTTCTTGATCTCTGCTCCCACACCTCTTGACTCAGACTCTAAAAGTGAAATGAGATGATGGTGGAGAAACCACTGAAGAAGAAATTCACAGAGGGATACACAAGATAAACCTTCTACTCCCTGGTAATCTTGAAGTTCTGTATCTGTAGCTAATATGTCGATACTAGTGACAGATGATTAGATGATTTAGTCTCCTCCATGCAGTGGCTTACAGTTACAAGAAGAAATTCTGCAGTGTAGAGGCCCTCACATGAAAGACAGTTTCCCCGAGGATGAACCTGTGTGACAGAAGGTCTTTATTCTCGATCTTCTTACAGAAGCATTTTCATTTGGTTCTGATGGAAAACAGTATAATCATAAAAATAAAACAAATATCTTTTTCTGAGTTAGCCATCGTTGTGAGGCAGGTGGACTAGTAACTAGCATAAAAGGCAGAAAGCCTGTCTCTGTGTGGTCTAGCCTCTCCTGGACGTGTACTGGGCTGGGCCATGGGCTTTCTTTTAGCCATGAAAAATGATGAAGTCCATCTTGTCCAATATTCTCCCATGTGAAATGAGGGTATCTGTACCCCCATTACATGTGGATTTTTTTTAAATTTAAGGTTGCACATGGGGAGAAGGATATGTAGGAATCTCTGGACTAGAGGCAGGGGGTGCATTCTCAAGGGCAAGATTCCTGCTGATGGAGGGGACCCCTTCCCCCCACCACACACCATGTCCCCAGAGCCATCTCAAAAGCTCCGTCAAGTCCCAAGCACACTTCCTGGTGACCCCACCCCACTTTCTAGGAAATGTATTAAAATGTAACAATTTCTAACCCTGAATACACACTTTTTCCTGTAAAATTTGTTTGAAGTTAATTAGCTCCAAATAACCCTTTATTCATGAACAGTCATGATTTTGCTACGTGGATGGGAAATGATGCAAAATAAGAAAATCTACCTATAAGATCTTTGCAAATAAAATGAAATTTTTATGAAGCCTAAATGTGACCAATATAAATATTGAGGATATTCAGTTAAGCATTTATTAATTTTGACTTTGCAGCATTATTTTATATTTTGGATCCCATTTTTTGTTTAATCTCAGCCATTTCTAGGTCCTTGGCGCTTGTAGACTCCAGGCATCCTGTCATTGGCAACCAAGACATAAAACAGTCGCTGCTGATGAGCAGAAATCTTATGCTTGGACTGGAATCCAGGATTACTGGAGTAGTTGATTCAGTGGTTCACTGAATAATTAAAAAGTGAAGTTTTTAATTTCCCCATTTCTTTTAAGAGCCAAGTTTGGTCATGATAATAGGATAGATTGGGCCTTCTGCCAGAGACAGGATCATCCAGGGAACAGGGACAGGGAATGCAGAGAAAGCCTGGCTCATGGTTTACATCTTGGCTTAATCTCTTATGGGTTTTGTGTCTTTGGGTAAGTCACTTGATCTCTCTGAATTTCAGGTCTTTTATCCATAGGATAAGATTCATCATTCCTACCTCACAGCATGTTTAAAGACTTAAATCGGCATTTCCCACAATGCAGCGTGAGCACCAATATTGGTTAATATTTGTATGGGATTGTGAGTAACACAGACCTGACATATAGGGCCTGAAGCCAGATAAAAGACGATTGCTCACTTACATTAAATTCCAAAGGTGAGCAGGCCACATGGCATGGCGTCCTCACGTGGCCAGCAGGGATCCAAGTTCTAGCTGTCTTTCTGCTCTTTCATCCTGATTTGCAGCTTCTGCTTTCAAGATCACCTTAGGGTCCAGACTTCTGCAGCTTTTGGCTGAGGCATGGAGCTACAGGCTGGAGGGAGGAGGGAAAGCAGAGTGAGAGGGTGTGCAGCCCCTTCCTTTTGAAGGTCTTCCCTGGGGGTGGGGGGGTCCCACATAGCTGGTCCTACAATTCATTTGCTAGGATATATTTATATGGCCACACATGGGAAAAGGGATGCTGAGAAAAGCAGCCTTTGAACTGGACACACTTCTAGGTTTATCTCTAGGAAAGAAGAACCTTCTGCTAACTCCCCTCCCACCCTTCCCTCTCCCCCTCTCCACCCTACCAGCCTTTGCCTTGTGCTGGGGATAATCCAGAGGAATCTGGGGCTCATGTGTGACTATGCTCCTAAACATTAATTCCCATTTTCAATGTTCTTTCAAGATGTCTGCTTAATTCAAAAATAAAACTGTGTTTAAGGCTAATAAATCTTTATCACTAACCTTTGCTAACTTCCCTTAGCAAAGAAAGCAGGCCCAGGATCAACTCTGTTAGCTGTCAGGAGCATCTGGCTGGGCTTTAATAAAGTTGATTTGTTTTCACCGGTATTTTCCTTGCATGGAAAGTAACACTGGATTAATTTATATTTGAGAGAATGATTTCACATTTCCTGTTCAAATTCTAAAACAAAACAAATGATTGCAACATAGAAATATTAAGTAATGCTGGTAGAGGTGGTATGAGGATATAGTAAATAAAACATGGAGGTTTTATGTAAATCACTGAAGATGGGTAAATGACTGTGTTTAGCCCATTAATAGATATAAAGGTCCGACCTCAGGGACTGGGCAGGTCACATTGTACTCCTAGTATGGTTTTTTTTTAATGTAATTTATTTTGGTATCATTAATCTACAATTACATGTGCAATATTATGGTTATTAAACTACCCCTTCATCAGGTCCCCCCCACCAACCCCATTACAGTCACTGTCCATCAGCGTAGTGAGGTGCTATAGAATCACTACTTGTCTTCTCTGAGTTGTACAGCCCTCCCCGTGCCCCCCCAACATTACATCTGCTAATCGTAATGCCCCTTTTTCCCTCTTATCCCTCCCTTCCCACCCATTCCTAGTATGGTTTTATTTTTTGCTTTCCGTTTTTATTTCCTGAAGGATCAAGAATCAAAGGCACTCTTGGGTTTTATGGGACACCTTCGATTCATCATCCTATTTATGCGTGTCCAGTAAAATTTATGAAAATATTACTTGAGATAATCCCCCCTAGCGAAACTCTCACACAGCGGCCCAGCAATTTGAAGAAGACACATTTTAAACCAGAGTAGAGTTGACCTGGAGAGTGGAGTTACTAATCAGGATTTCCCATAAACTGGCTTTCAGTGCATCTGTCCTGTGACCTTTTTTCCCATGACAGCTGAGATAAGGAGATAGATTTATGTTAAAACCTCTCCTACAGGAAAATTAACAGACATGGCTACCTTTTCCATATCCGTTTGTATTTGGACTGTTACAGAAATGGTATTTCCTATTTTGTCTTGTCAGCGAATTGGGGCTATCTCAAGGAGGGGCTCCGAGGAATACACTGCCTCTGAACAGTGTAGATTTTACTCAGAATGCTCTTGGAGGAAGGGCGTAAGGGGCTTGTTCTTGCTTTTCCCTTTATTCTATGTGTGTATGTGTGTGTGCTGTTATTTATCGACTTTTGTAGTAGTGCATCTACTTTAGATAGGCACTAATGTTTTAAAGACTTGATCTTGCTTGACCCAGCACACGTAATTCTTGGGGAACTTTGAAATTGAGATGTCCCGAACACCCAGCGTGATGGTCTTCTGTCAGTGCTCCATACAGTGGGCTCTCTGCAAGACGGTCAGAAGTCAACTCGTTTCAGTTCACCACTGCCAAAGGCCAAGCTTCATCACCTTCACACAGAAGCCAGAGTAATATTTTGTTTACAGAGAATTCAGATTAGGTTGGCCCCGACTCAGAATCCACTAGTGATAACAAGGACAGGAGTAGCAAACCCTTACACGATGCTCAGTATGCACCAGCCACTGTTCTGAGTTCTGCCATATATTAACTTCTGCCTCACAACTCTATAGGGTGGGTACTATTACTACCCCCATTTTACAGATGAAGATACTGCTACACACACCTGGGAAGAGGTGGGGTCAGTATCCCAACCCTGGCAGTCTAGCTCTTAGCTACTCCGTTACATTGCTTCTTGTATGCCTCCGAACGGAATGCATGCTCTTCAGGTTGGCCTGCACGCCCCGATCGTTGGCTTCCCCCTCAGACGTGCCCTCTGCCGTCCTCCCCATCGCTCTTACTGTCCTGGGATGCACCAAGCTCATTCCCAAGTTGGAGCTGCTGGACTTGGGGGTACATTCGCTTGGGACTTGGGGGTTTGACTTCCCATCTTCACCTCACTTGCTCCCTCAAAGGATTCGGGCCTCTATTCACACATGTCAACTCTTCAGAGAGGTCTCTTGCCTGGTTTGTTTAATAGATTTCCTGTTGTCTCTCAATTCCTTATGCCACTTTATTTCACTTCAGACTTCTCCAACTAATTCTATTATGTGTGTATTTATTGTCTGTGTCTCCTCTAAAATTTAATAATAATGCTACTTTCTGTAAATCATTACTTAGTGCTTTCTCTGGGCCAGGAAATAAGATGTTTTAAATATTTGATAGGTGTGAATTTATTTAAATCATCTCACCTTCCCTAGGTGATATGTTACATGAATATGTCCCTTTTTATAGAGGAGGAGACTTAGGCATGGAGAAGTTCCTAGACTTCCTCAAGTTCCCCCAGGTCGTAAGCCGTGGAGCATCTGGTTCCAGAGTCTGGGCAGGTCCCGTGTGTCCCCTACTCCACCCGCAGTGCTGAGAACGGGGCATGTGGCAAGCATCAGCTGAAAGAAGGAATCTGTTGATAAATGGCCAAGCCACCCCAACTGCTCCAGCCAGATGGCCCAGAGCTTCCCCGGGACCTCCTCCCCACCCTCAACTCGACATTGAGTCAAATTTCAAGTCCTGCCAACTGGGACTTGCTCCTCCTCAGGTCTCGGGTCCCCTGGGCGCCCACTGACGCTGCTCAGGTCCGGGCCCACGTTCCCCCTGGGCTCAGCCTCCTTGCCAGTATGTCTCCCTGCATGCTCCCCGTGCTCATCAGGCCTCCCCCGAGCACTGAGAGCGTAGCCCCAGCAGACGCCCGGCCAGTGCTCCACGAATGTGCTTTGAGGGTACTGCACACATGTCATTCAGATTTTACTGTTTAATTACTTTAAATGTATTTTAAAGATGCAATCATTGAAATGTCATGCTATTATCTTAATGAATGCTTACAGATTGAGGTTCTGTTTAAGAACACAACTCCTAGAGTCTACCGTGGTTCACCTCCCCGCCCCACCTCTTGGAGAGTGGGCCAAGGGCCTGGTGCCTCGGTTTCTAATGTAAAAATGACAGCAAGGGCAGAGCCTCTCTGACAGAGTCACGTTGAAGACGCAGGCAGGTGAGGCCCATGGGCGAGGCGGTAGGAACGTCCCCGTGCCAGCCGCTCTCCTCCCCCTTCTCACCATCGTCAGCCTGTGCTGGACTTTGTCCTGTTCGCTCTGTCCGTGTTTCAGCCGTATGTCACTGTGGGAGGGGGGCCGCAGAGGCCCCGATCCTGACTGCGAGGCGAGTCTGGTCACCCGACATTGTGCAAGCAGACACACCCCTGGGGAGCACCCACACCTGGGGGCTTGGATGCCAGGCCTGGCTGTCACCTGTGTCCAGCACAGAGGTGTGCAATGACATGAGAACGGATGCATCCAGCTCATGATAATGTTGTGTTCTGTGGATTTCAGCACTTACCCTGAGCTCCCCATGTTTCCTATTTTACTTTAATATTTTTGAGGAAGAGTGTGAGCATTGGTTAGATATAACTAAAGAGAGAACTTTGAAACAAAAATCCATCCCATACTTTTCCTTTCAGTCAGTTTCAGAGCTCTTGAATAACATCAAGGCAAATAGTGATCTTGGGATTTAAAATGAAAAACAACCAAAACCAGTTCAGGGGGGTGGGGGGTTGCACTGTGCAGGGATAGGAGCAATCAAGTGTTTGTCATGCAAACACTTATAAACAATAATTCTGTAAATGTTAAAGATACTAGATCTTATACAATCAGAAAAAAATACAAAGCTTACCTAAGCTTTCATAGCTACTGACGTCAATCTTGCATATATCAATCAGAATAGCCTCATGATTTCATTGACAGCTTTCTTTAGCAAATGTTATACATTTTGAGATATTTAAGCTAAATGGCATGAATAAAATCATGCATCCGTATTTTACAGGTTTGTCTTCAATATAAGGCTGAGTTGGAAGGAAGGAGAAGGGGCCCCAATGCCTCAGAATAATTCGGTGTGATAAAATGCATAAATGGCCCAGCACAGGGAACTCAGCTCTGGTTCCATGGATGGTCTGGCTGGGATTAATTCATGCAGGCTCCCCAGCAAACACTCAAGGGTAAAGATAGCAGTGAGGATATGTTTACACACGGAGATTTAGTGGATTTTGAAGAGAAGGCAACCGAGGACTTCGGGGTTCGGGGCATGTCTAGCGATAGCCAGATGAAAAAGCTCATGGAGATGCCCGAGGAGAAACACTCAGAAAACTAAGAGAAAAAGACAAGGATGAGATTGGCTTTCAAAGAAGCAAAAGTTAGAGAGGTTTCTGGTATGAAGGCGAGGGCATCCATTAGCAGCGTGTTTCCCAACTTTGTCTTCAAGGTCTTTGAAATAAAACTTGAAGCAGTCCCCCAACACACGCCCCCGCTCAGCCTGGACACTTCCAGTTTCCCTGGGGAGGTGCTGCCTCTGCTCCTGTGTGACACCCCCCGGTTGTGCTCACCCTCTGGTGTTCCCTGCCTGTGTCTTACCAGGCCATCAGGTGCCCTGTTCGAGTTCCTCTTCCGCTCCCACAGAGCCTTTTGCCTTCCACATGGGAATGATCTTCCTTCCTGTAATCTTTCTGTAATATTTGATCTGAACATCTTTTATGATTCATACTGTTTATCGCCCTATTAATGTAGCCTGCGGATTAGCATTCTCACTGAGGAGCTGGATCTTAGGAGACAGGCTGTTTGTATAGGTCTCCCTCTGTCTTCCCTCCTCTCTGCCTTGTTACTCCTTCTCTTCTAACTGTGCCCCCAGGCCGTTGCCCCCAGGAAGTCTCCCCGGGCCTGGCTCAATGCCGGCTTCCTGTGCTTTGTGGCAGTCATGGCCGTGTGCATGTATCTGTGTGACAAACACCTGGCCCTTTCCTGGGTTCCTGCAGCTTCAAGCTCATTGAGGGCAGGACCCAGCTTGTTTTTACTCATGCCTATGATCAGTGCATGACCCAGGACCCAAGGCCTGGTACCCATCAGGGCCAGCCACCATGCTCTGTGATAAGGAGATGTTCTCTACAAAGTTGGAGCCCAAAAGAGTCAGTGTCAAAGCTCCCATGGGACCCTCTGTGCTGCGTTCTCAGACCAGTGCCCTTTCTAACAGGCTAGACTGCTGCTTGGACCCACGAGCACTGTCTCAGAAGTCTATCCCCTGGGAGCCTTCACTGCGTTTTTGCCCATCAGCCTTCCTTGGGATTGTGCATTTGAGGATCCTGGGCCAAGGGATTACTAGCCAAAGGAATAAACCAGCAACGGTGGAGTTTTAGAGCTGAGGAGGAACTGTCATGACCTAACTCTCTCTCTTTTTTTTATTAAGGTATCATTGATATACACTCTTATGAAGGTTTCACATGAAAAACAATGTGGTTATTACATTCACCCTTATTATCGAATATCCCCCCACACCCCATTGCAGTCACTGTCCATCAGTGTAGTAAGATGCCACAGAGCCCCTATTTGTCGTCTCGTAGCTACACTGTCTTCCCCATGACCCCACACACACCATGTGCGCCAATCATGATACCCCTCAATCCCCTTCTCCCCTTCCCACCCGCCATCCCTCACTCCTCCCTTTGGTAAACACTAGTCCCTTCTTGGAGTCTGTGAGTCTGCTGCTGTTTTGTTCCTTCGGTTTTGCTTACTTGTTATGCTCCATAAATGAGGGAAATCATTTGGTATTTGTCTTTCTCTGCCTGACTTATTTCACTGAGCATAATACCCTCTAGCTCCATCCATGTTGTTGCAAATGGTAGAATTTGTTTCTTTTTTATGTCTGAGTAGTGTTCTATTGTGTATATGTACCACATCTTCTTTATCCATTCATCTACTGATGGACACTTAGGTTGCTTCCATATCTTGACTATTGTAAATAGTACTGCGATAAACATAGGGGTGCATATGTCTTTTTGAATATGAGAAGTTGTTTTCTTTGGGTAAATTCCTAGGACTGGAAATCCTGGGTCAAATGGTATATCTATTTTTAATTTTTTGAGGAACCTCCATATTGCTTTCCACAGTGGTTGAACGAGTTAATATTTCCACCAGCAGTGTAGGAGGAAGGTTCTCCTTTCTCTGCATCCTCGCCAACATTTGTTGTTCCTAGTCGTTTCTATGTTGGCCATCCTAACTGGTGTGAGGTGATATCTCATTGTGGTTTTAATTAGTATTTCCCTGATAATTAGTGATGTGGAACATATTTTCATGTGCCTGTTGGCCATCTGAATTTCTTCTTTGGAGAAGTGTCTGTTCAGATCCTCTGCCCATTTCTTAATAGGGTTATTTGCTTTTTGGGTGTTGAGGCGTGTGAATTCTTTATATATTTTGGATGTTAACCCCTTGTCAGATATGTCATTTACAAATATATTCTCCCATACTGTAGGATGTCGTTTTGTTCCGCTAATGGTGTCCTTTGCTGTACAGAAGCTTTTTAGCTTGATGTAGTCCCATTTGTTCATTTTTTATTTTGTTTCCCTTGCCTGAGGATATGTGTTCAGGAAAAAGTTGCTCGTGTTTATATTTGAGAGATTTTTGCCTGTTTTCCTAAGAGTTTTACGGTTTCATGACTTACATTTAGGTCTTTGATCCATTTTGAATTTACTTTTGTGTATGGAGTTAGACAATAATCCAGTTTCATTCTCTTGCATGTAGCTGACCAGTTTTGCCAACAGCAGTTGTTGAAGAGGCTGTCATTTCCCCATTGTATATCCATGGCTCCTTTATCGTACATTAATTGACCATATATTCTTGGATTTATATCTGTGCCCTTTAGTCTGTTCCATTGTTCTATGGGTCTGTTCTTGTGCCAGTACCAAATTGTCTTGATTACTGTGGCTTTGTAGTAGAGCTTGAAGTTGGGGAGCGTAATCCTCCATGCTTTATTCTTCCTTCTCACGATTGCTTTGGCTATTTGGGGTCTTTTGTGGTTCCATATGAATTTTAGAACTATTTGTTCCAGTTCATTGAAGAATGCTGTTGGTATTTTGATAGGGATTGCATTGAATTTGTAGATTGCTTTAGGCAGGATGGCCATTTTGACAATATTAATTCTTCTTATCAATGAGCATGGGATATGTTTCCATTTATTGGTATCTTCTTTAATTTCTCTCATGAGTGTCTTGTAGTTTTCAGTGTATAGGTCTTTCACTTCCTTGGTTAGGTTTATTTCTAGGTATTTTATTCTTTTTGGTGCAGTTGTGAATGGAATTGTTTTCCTGATTTCTCTTTCTGGTAGTTCATTGTTAGTGTATAGGAATGCAGCAGACTTCTCTGTATTAATTTTGGATCCTGAAACTTTGCTGAATTCAGATATTAGATCTGGTAGTTTTGGAGTAGATTCTTTTGGGTTTTTTATGTACAATATCATGTCATCTGCAAACAGGGACAGTTTAACTTCTTCCTTGCCAATCTGGATGCCTTTTATTTCTTTGTGTTGTCTGATTGCCATGATGAGGACTTCCAGAACTATGCTGAATAAAGTGGAGAGAGTGGGCATACTTGTCTTGTTCCCAATCTTAAAGGAAAAGCTTTCAGCTGCTTGCTGTTAAGTATGATTTTGGCTGTGGGTTTGTCATTATGGCTTTTATTTTGTTGAGATACTGGCCCTCTATACCTATTTTGTTGATAGTTTTTATCATGAATGGATGTTGAATTTTGTTGAATGCTTTTTCAGCATCTATGGAGATGATCATGTGGTTTTTGTTTCTTTTTGTTGATGTGGTGGATGATGTTGATGGATTTTTGAATGTTGTACCATCCTTGCATCCCTGGAATAAATCCTACTTGATCATGACGGATGATCTTTTTGATGTATTTTTGAATTTGGTTTGCTAATATTTTGTTGAGTATTTTTACATCTATGTTCATCAGTGACATTGGTCTATAATTTTCTTTTTTTGTGGTGTCTTTGCCTGGTTTTGGTATTAGAGTGATGGTGGCCCCATAGAATGAGTTTGGGAGTATTCCCTCCTCTTCTACTTTTTAGAAAACTTTATGGAGGATCGGTATTAGGTCTTCACTGAATGTTTGATAAAATTCAGTGGTGAAACCATCTGATCCAGGGGTTTTGTTCTTAGGTAGTTTTTTGAATACCAATTCAATTTCATTGCTGGTAATTGGTCTGTTCAGATTTTCAGTTTCTTCTTGGGTCAGCTTTGGAAAGCTGTATTTTTCTAGAAAGTTGTCCATTTCTTCTAGGTTATCCAGTTTGTTAGTATATAATTTTTCATAGTATTCTCTCATAATTCTTTGTATTTCTGTGGTGTCCATAGTGATTTTTCCTTTCTCATTTCTGATTCTATGTGTGTAGACTCTCTTTTTTTCTTGATAAGTCTGGCTAGGGGTTTATTTATTTTGTTTATTTTCTCGTAGAACCAGCTCCTGCTTTCATTGATTCTTTCTATTGTTTTATTTTTCTCGATTTTATTTATTTCTGCTCTAATCATTATTGTGCCCCTCCTTCTACTGACTTTGGGCCTCATTTGTTCTTCTTTTTCTAGTTTCGTTACTTGTGAGTTTAGACAGTTCATTTGGGATTGTTCTTCTTTCCTGAGGTAGGCCTATATTGCAATATATTTCCCTCTTAGCACGGCCTTCACTGTGTCCCACAGATTTTGCAGTGTTGAATTATTGTTGTCATTTGTCTCTGTATATTGCTTGATCTCTGTTTTTATTTGGTCATTTATCCATTGATTATTAGGAGCACGTTATTAGGCCTCCATATGTTTGTGGACTTTTTTGTTTTCTTTGTGTAATTTATTTCTAGTTTCATACTTTTGTGGTCTGAGAAGCTGGTTGGTCCAATTTCAATCTTTTTGAATTTACTAAGGCTCTTTTTGTGGCCTAGTATATGATCTATTCTTGAAAATGTTCCATGTGCACTTGAGAAGAATGTGTATCCTGTTGCTTTTGGATGGAGTGTTCTGTAGATGTCCATTAGGTCCATCTGTTCTAATACGTTGTTCAGTGCCTCTGCCTCTACTTATTTTCTCTCTGGTTGATCTGTCCTTTGGAGTGAGTGGTGTGTTGAAGTCTCCTAAAATGAATGCGTTGCACTCTATTTCCCCCTTTAATTCTTTTAGTATTTGTTTCACATATGTAGGTGATCCTGTGCTGGATACATAGATATTTATAATAGTTATCCTCTTGTTGTACTGACCCCTTTATCATTATGTAATGTCTTTCTTTGTCTCTTGTTACTTTCTTTGTTTTGAAGTCTATTTTGTCTGATACAAGTACTGTGACACCTGATTTTTCACCCTATTAGTTGAATGAAATACTTGCAGTCTTTGGGTTTGAAGTGAGTCTCTTGTTGGCAGCATATAGACGGGTCTTGTTTTTTTATCCATTCATTGACTCTGTGTCTTTTGATTGGTGCATTCAGACCATTTACATTTAGGGTGATTATCGAAAGTTATGTACTTATTGCCGTTTCAGGCTTTATATTTGTGGTTACCAAAGGTTCAAGGGTAATTCCCTTACTCTCTAACAGTCTAATTTAACTCACTTAGTATGCTATTACAAACACAACCTAAAGGTTCTTTTTTTTCCCTCCATTTCTTCCTCCTCCATTCTTTATATATCAGGTATCATATTCTACACTCCTTGTCTATCCCTTGATTGTCTTTAGGGGTAGTTGATTTGATTTTGCACCTGCTTAGTAGTTAATTGTTCTGCTTTCTTTATGGTGGTGATATTTCCCCTGGTGACAGCTATTTAGCCTTAGGAATACTTCCGTCTATAGCAGTCCCTCCAAAATACACTGTAAAGGTGCTTTGTGGGAGGTAAATTCTCTCAGCTTTTGCTTATCTGAAAATTGTTTAATCCTTCCTTCAAATTTAAATGATAGTCTTGCCAAGTAGACTATTCTTGTTTCGAGGCCCTTCTGTTTCATTGCATTAAATATATCATGCCTTCATTGCATTAAATATATCATGCCATTCCCTTCTGGCCTGTAGGTTTCTGATGAGAAGTCTGATGATAGCCTGATGGGTTTTCCTTTGTATGTGATCTTTTTTCTCTCTCTAGTTGCTTTTAAAAGTCTGTCCTTATCCTTGATCTTTTCCATTTTAATTATTATATGTCTTGTTGTCTTCTTTGGGTCCCTTGTGTTGGGAGATCTGTGCACCTCTATGGCCTGAGAGACTATCTCCTTCCCCAGATTGGGAATGTTTTCAGCAATTACCTCCTCAAAGACACTTTCTATCCCTTTTTCTCTCTCTTCTTGTTCTGGTACCCCTATAATGCGGATATTGTTCCGTTTGGATTGGTCACCCATTGCACATTTCTCTCAATATTCTTTCATTCCTAGATATCCTTTTTTCTCTTTTTTGCTGCACCTTCTTTGTATTCCTCTCTCTAAGTTCCGTTTTATTTACTGTCTCTTCTACTACATCTAATCTGCTTTTAAAACCCTCCATGGTATGTTTCATTTCAGACATTGAATTTCTTAATGATTGAATCTCCATCCTAAATTCATCCCTGAGTTCTTGAATATTTTTCTATACCTCCATAAGCATGTTTATGTTTTTTATTTTGAACTGTCAGAAGATTGGTGAGTTCAGTTTCACCTGGGCCTTTTTCTGGTGTTTGTGAGATTTTGGTTTGAACCAGGTTCCTTTTTCGTTTCATATTTGTATGTTTTGCCCTCTTGTGCCCAGAAGCTCTGCTCTCTGGAGCTGGTTAGCCCCTAGAGCAATGTCAGGAGTGGCAGGGAAGAGGCACTGGTGCCTGGGGCCAGGAAAGGGCTGTTTCCTGCTTCCCGGCTGCAGTGCCTGTCTCCACTGTCAGAACCAGTGGGCTGAGTACACAGGTGTAAGCCTCTGTGGTTTGTGTTTGTAGCTGCCATTGGCGGGGCCTCCCTCTGTCTGGCCTGATGCCAGGGCAGGGACTGCCGGTTTGTGTGCCGGTTCTGGCAGGCCAGGAAGAAGGCGAAGCATGCTGGCTATCATAGTGGTGGGCCTCCAAGTTGAGTAGCCAGCCAGGGGAATGGAGCACCTGAAGCTCCTGAAAGTTCCCAACCTCTGTGCAGAGCATGCCCAGACAACCTTGTCCACCTATCCCTTCTTCCGAGCAGCAAGCTCAGTGCAGTCCCCATCCCTTCAGCAGCCCTCTCGCTGCTGCGAAGTCTCTCAGACCGCCTGCCTTTCCTTTGTCCCAGAGCAGCTGGATGTGGATCATTCCATAAACGGCTGGAATCTCAGTCTCTCCATGTATTCCGCCTGTCTTAGCTTCCAACCCCACTAATCTCCAGAGTACCATGTAATGTAGGTTTGTGCTCCCAAAGAATATCTCCAGGGCTGGGTGTTCAGCAGTCCTAGGCTTCCACCTCCTCCCTGCTCCATTTCTCTTCCTCCTGCCTGTGAGCTTGGGTGAGGGAAGGGCTTGGGGCCTGCCAGATCAAGGCTTTGGTACATTACCCTGTTTGATGAGGTCTGCTCTGTTCTCCAGGTGTATGCAGTCTGGCACAGCCTTCTTTTCTGTTGCTCTTTTAGGATAGTTGTATTAACTATATTTTTGTATTATTTGTGGTTTTGGGAGGAGTTCTCTGTTTCACCTCTCACACCACAATCTTTAATCTCCAATCTTACTCTCTTTTATGGTCAATTTAATTTCATTGAGAAAAACTCTAAGAAGGCCTCCACAGGAATAGACATAAATAGGAAATACAGCAGTTATAGGGCCAAAATGGACTTTAAAGATTACATGGAAACCTTGCTGACTCAGAGTCATTACATGAATTAACCAAAGTCTTTATTCAATGGAAAATTTTAAATTCAGGAATTTGAGACATAATGGACATTTTCACCATTAGCAAAATGTTTGTTCCATTATAGGCAAGGCCCTTTCTTTGCAATTTGAATAGTGAGGAATATATTTAGGATTTCTGAGCTGTAATTTCCCCTGGGGAAGAAGAAGCCTCATTTTGTCATTCAACTGAATGGATCAAGCGGCATGAAGCACCAGCACAGTACGTGGCCCGCTCGTGACAGCTGACTCCTAGCAGTGCCCTGCTTTTCTTTGGGCAGTGTACATCTTCCACAGTCTTGGCCATGTGGCTTGTTGACTCCACTCACTCCCAGCTGCAAGCCTGCCTCTGATTAGCTTCAGCCAATCAGCATATCCCTTGGTTCTGGGCAAGGACTCTTAGGGAGGGACCTGTCGCCTCTCTCTCTTCTCCTGGATATCAGGGTGCTAGGATATGGGTTCTGATTCTGCTTGCATCCATTATTCTAATCACACAAGGAGCCTTGGGCTGTGCACAGAATAATCAGGGGGAGCTAGACAAAGAGAAGGCAGAAGGGACATCAGGGTTCGGGGTTCCGTCTCTTAGCCAGTGCTTTAAGCCATCTCCTAAGCTAGAACTGCAGTTGGGTTACAAAGTATTCTTTCTTATTGAAGTCAGTTTGAGTTGAACTTGCTAGCCCTTGAAACAGCTTTCTCATGAATAGAGATGTTTAATAATAATAATTACCTTAACTTCCCCTTAATTTTAAAGTCATCATCTTTGAAGACTGAAGAATAGACTGTATGATGTTTCAGGGTCTACCTTTCTTTAAGAATCACTGATTCAAGTTTCATAAGGACCTTCCAGATGTCCCTCAAGCTAAATTTGTTTAGGGAGATTGTTAGGTTGCTGTGTCCCCTTAAAAGTTCTATCTAGCCAGCCTCTCCCACCTCACTGGAGGCCAGGTAAAGGGGCTTCTCAGGTCCTTGGTCCACAGGTAATCACTGAGATCACTTCCTAATGAGCTGGGTAGCTGAGCTTGGATAGCAAGGACATCAGGCTTTCTGCCTTGGCCCCTGTTTCTCTCATTAGGCTGGGAGATTCTTCAGGTGGGCCCCTTCTGATTGCAGACTGCAAGCACGATCCTTGAGGATCTATTTGAAACCAAAAGTGCAGGAATAAAAATCCCACAGTGCCACTGTCTAGGCATCACACGCCCTTACCAAATCTGGTGTCGTCCACTCTTGCCAAATTGTTTTCTCTTTTCCTGTCTTATTCACACCTTCTCTCTCCTCTCCTTCTGTTTTTCTTTGTAAGCACATCTCTTTCCCATCTCTCTGTCTATATGTAAACAGAACTGAAATAATTCAGCAGCTTATATGTTTTGTTTTTTTTTGATTGTAAATATGTTGACATTTCATTAGTTATGGTAGGAGCTAAACCTTTTTAATTCCTTCATAATTTCCCATTTAATGGACATAGTGTGATTTATTTAGCCATTTCCATTGCATTGAATAATTTGATTTCAGTGTCATTTTTTTGTACGTGATGATGTGAGGAACCTTTTCTGTGTAACTTCCATAGGTTTCTTTGTTGCCTTAGAAATGTCTTACAATAGGCAAATGCCTAGTTAATGCATATGCATATAGATGACCTTTCTAGGTCCCAGACTTTCAGTAAGACTTGCTGTTCTTGGAGTCTAAATATAGCTACCTGGATCCAGCCACTTTTCAGCCAACTTGTTTGTTCAGATTCAGGCTAATATCAACTGCCTCTGCATATGGCATTTTATGAGAAGTTCCAAAGAGCAAACAGCATTTATTTGATAAATTTTGCAGATTATGAGAACATATAGAAAGGTATGGAGGTACAGACAGTCCAGCTGGCAGGTCCCTAAAGCTCCTGGGTCACCTGCCACTTCTCTCAGGCAGCACTAAATAATGAGAAACGGGATTAGAGGCAGCAAAGCAAGTTTGAATCTTGGCTGAACCCCAGGGATTGTGCACATTTCCCTCCAGCCTTGACTTGGGATTCCATATGAACAAAGGCTGGCAGTGTCTTCGACAAGTCACTTTCCCTCTCTCAGCCTCAGTTTTCTCATCTGTAAAATAGGAAAGCTAGCTACCGGTGCTCACGGTGTGGCTGAAAGTACTAAGTGAGTGATGGGACAGTGAGATGGGGAGACAGTTGTCCTAAAGAATGGCTCATGTCCTAAGAAAACCCCCTTCCACAATAAATGACACTATTTCCTCACCTGAATCTTATTTTTAAATATTTAAAAAATGTTTCACCACCAGGGTTAGTGGTGTCTTTCCACTTGAGTTATTGGATGTTTCCTACTAAAGGAGATGAATAGAAATAACTTTGGCTGGCCCTTAGAGAAGGCCCCAGGATGGCTGAGATGGCCTGGTGCTTGGTGAGTGAGCAGGAACCCAGATCCCAGTAGTAGGTGTAGGAATGGTAGGTGTAGTGCCCTCAGCATGACTCTGGAGAAGGGAGGTTTTCCAGACCTGGCCCTAAAAGGGTCTCCTGGGAAGACATGACAGAGGTGAAGCCAAGGCTGGGGAGGTTCAGGGCTTCGACCAAGAGTGCAAACCTGAGCAGGGCTTAGTAACTGTTGAAGGAGTGAATGGTTGAGGAACAAGGCAGCTGTCCTTCAGCAGATCTGGGGGGCAAGTGCAGGGTAGAAAATGAGAGGAGGACCCTCCATTATTCAGGGCTCGTGGTTCCTGGTGGCTGGGGTTTTATGGTGACCATAAACTCGTTTCTTCTGATTGTGGAGGCTTGGAAAACAGTCTGTCGGAATCTACCTCCTTGGAGAAGTGATGCTCTGAGATTTGAGTGACAGTTGAAAAAGCTCTAATGCTGCTGGCCAAGCTGATAGTGTATTAAAAACAAGAAAAAGAAAGAAAGAGGCTTTCATCCACAAAAAACTGGACATGGGGCCAAGGAAAAGAGGATTCAGCATCCAGAGGAACACCAGGCTGGCAGTGGGTGATGAGAGTCGTGGCAGGAAGGTGGGGAGATGGCAGGCAGATGCACGGATGGCTGTACTTCAGAAGGAATCGGTGCATCAGGTCCTCTGCTTCAGGAACACATCTGTCTGGAGAGGCAGGCGTTGCAGTAGAAAGAACCCCAAGTCTGCTGCAGACCTACTGCGTGGCAGTGCCTCCGCAGGCTCCACCAGGTGGGTCATCTTAGACACATGTTGTAGAAAAGGTTTTCAGGAGATTTTGGCAACTGGTGGTTGGCTGTTGAAGAAGTTTATCGTTTTGTTTGCTTCCGTCACAAAAAAAGTCTATTAGCGTGGGACTGCCAGCGAGGTTGCCCCAACGCCCGCCCTGCCCGCCTCTCAGGCATCGGGTCTTGCCACAGCCCAGTTGCCTGCCAAGTCCCCCTCTCCCACGCCAGGCCCCCTCCCACTCCCTCAGAACCCTGCTCTCTCTCACCTGAGCTCTTTGGCACGATCGTTCTCCTCGGTGACATGGCTTCTCCCCCTCCGTCCTTCCCACTGCCTTCCCACCTTCCTTTCCTCCAGATCCTTGGGCTGTGTGTTAGCTCGGAGGGCTTCCCTGCTCCTGGAATCCTGCCCTGCAGATGTCTCCAGCGTCACACCCGATACATGCCTCCTTTGTTTCTCTGTGAGGTGTGCACCCTCTTATAGTGGAAATGGCTCATTAATGTCTGTTTCTCCAGGAACAGATTGTTAACACCCCAGGAAGGGGAAGCTGGTATATGTCATGGTCATCACCATATTCTGTTGTAGTCCTTGGCACAACATAGGCACTCAGTAGCCATTTATTAAATGAATGAATGAACAAACTTGATGAGTTTCCTTCAGAGGGCCTGAGGACTAATGATAGGAGAGATTAATAGAGGAATCAACGTTGATTGGCTATATTCCATTAATTTGTTGCTTAAGTAACACAACTACGTTATTTTGATGTTTTCCTTATTTTCTTAAATTTATGACAAAAGTGATGTGCCTAAATTCCCCTCGGGCATATTTCCAGTAAGGCTGAGGCCATCTCTTGACTACTATCCAAATGCAAGACCCCACTGTTCTCCGAAGAAACTATTGCTGGCTGGTTGGTGTGTACGTTCTGCATTTTAAAAAATGGTTTTTCTTACTTTTACAGAATACATTCACATATGCTCTGGGGACAGTGGCAGGTGGTACTTGGCTTGTGCCTGCTCATGGGCAATGCCCAGGGTGAGTGACTTTACACTGGTAGCTGAAAACCGGCTATGGGTGAGCCTGGTCGCACCAGGAAGTCCACAAAACCTACAAACCAAAGGTTTGTGGGTTGGAAAGCCAGTTGATAGACACATGCCAGCATGTTTGGAGGGCTTTTGTAAGTGATGATGGCTCTGTGAACATTTGTGCATGTGCTTCCTTGTGTAAGTCTGTGAGGAGCTTCTCTAGGGGAGCAAGCAAGCAGCCCCATTGCTCAATTAGTCGTAGGTTGTGCGGAATTAAAATTTTAAAATCTGACTTCCAAAATACATTTCCAAGTGCTGATTTAAACTTCCCCTGGCAGCTTGTGAGACTGTTTGCCCACACAAATCTACAAGGTAAAATCTAGTATCTGTCTAGTTTGCATTTTCCTGAGGTTGACCGTCTTTTCATGTGTTTATTAGATATTTTCATTTCCCCTTTTATGAATTTCCCATTTACAGCTTCTTCTTTTTCTTTGGAAAATTTGCCCCTTAGTGATTGGAATTTGTTTCTCAACTCCCACCAATCATATCTTCAAGAGCGATTCTTTGATACATCATGTAGAAAATATGATAATTTTTGTCCTTTTAATTTTTTTCTAGGTAACTTTGGTCATAAAGAAATGTTAGCTTTTGAAGTCTAATGCATCAAAGCTTTTGCCTATGAGCTTATTTAAGATGGGCTTTCATATCATGCAAATATTCATTTTTTCCAACAATGTGGCTAACATTCTCGTTTATAGCAGGAAACAGGCTTAGAGAGGTAAACAGTGAGGTCAGGATTTGTCCCTGGGTCTGTTTGGCTGCGTTATCCTTTTGCATTGAAGCCATGGCTCCATGCTGCCCCAGAGATGCACCTTCAGGGGCCCTGTGTTAGCAACTCCCCAGCACCTCCCCCTGACTCAGCCTGGCCCTGCACCTCCATCTGCTGACTGGACAGGTTTCATCCACACAGACTTGCCCTGCTGGGTCTTTCTGTCCTACCAGATTGCCCCTTGGGTAGGCCTTAAAACAGCACTAGGTCAGCTCTCTTCCCCAGGTGTCTCGCCTCTGGTCCACAAATCATGTTTCCTTTGCTTCAACAAATTCCAAAAGCCTAAGCTTTTCCAATGCCATTTGCTTTATCCTGCTGCCTGGGGTGGCCTTAGCTTCCTGAGGCATGAGACATGCACTGTTCCTCTGATCCCCAGACTATTCAAACTCTGAGTTACCGCCATGTTGGATGAAAGGAGGTGACACCTCTTTTCTCTCCTCCTTTGGAGGTGGTGTTGGAAATAGACTCACTTCATAACCACAGCTATATCCAAACATCTCATGTATGGTTTCTTCAGAATCCTTCCTTGCCTCTCCATCTGATGCCATGTTACTCCCCTAACCTAACTGAGGGGTCAAGAGTCGTGGTTTTCAACCACTCCCTTTGCGAGCTCTGCCTGTGAGTTTGGCCTTTCTAATTGATTGCCGAGTCTCTTGTAGCCTTTGTCAAACTTCAGTTTTAGTAGCACACAAAAATGATGGTTTTCATGTCAGACCATAAAGTTCCCCCATGCCAGATTAAGTGTGCCATCCTTTTTTAAGTTTTACTTTTGTAGTATTTATGCATCATGACTCAGTGACTGCTTGAGTCTGCTTTTCTCCCCTTTACTGTAGCATAAGTCTTTTGAGGACAGAAACCCTTACCTGTGCACTGCCGTGGCTCAAGGGCCCGGGGACTTTGTCACTCAGCTACTGGGGGCTGAGTCAGGGGATTATGGGTGGTCGGAAGGACGGGCAGATGAGTACAGGAGTTTCATATCACTTCCAGACCTCATTGAAAAAACCTTTTCCCTTTCCCCTAAGTCCTGTTTGATAGCATCACCCGAGCACACCCTCCCCAGTATTGATCGCTTTGGTTTAGAGCAGGTCAGGTCGATATTGTTCAAGTTTAAAGGGCAATAAAAGTCGTGAGTCCTGGAAATGAATGTTCTTGTTTATCTTCCTTGAAGTAAATGTACTTCGCCTCCGTTTCTGAAACAGGTGCCAGTGGGTGACCCATATTTTCATGGACTGGTAGCAGTGACACTAATAAATTTCTGTTCACTGTGCGGCTGAATGTCCCGGGCCCTGTACTAGGCATTTTATAAATATTATTTTATAAATCCTCCTAACAGTCTTTGGAGAAAAGTATCTCTGTTGCTACTTTCAAAGGAGGAAACCATCTGGGAGTTTATAAGCTCCAGGAATTGGGTGTTTGTTTCTGAATCACTATGGTGGTTTGGTTGTTAATTTCATTTGCTATATTTCTTATGATCTTTTTTGTAATGGTCAAGTGGGAAGGAAATTATTATTTTTTTAATGAAAAAGGGCAATGAGTTAGTGGCTCTGTACTTTTATTTTTCCCAAACTAATATAGATTTTTTAATTCCACATTCAGTACGTATCTGTCAAGTAGGTACATGCTGTACAGTGTATCAGGTCTGTTTGAGCCAAAAGAATGTAGCTTTCAAAGGGGGCTTACTCTAAGGTAGAGGGTGATTGTTATTCAGATGGGCACACAAAATCATTTTTATATCACAATGCTCAGAGAAAGGCATTGTTTCATGAATGTCGCAGAGGTATTCCCTGGATGTGTTTCGTTGCTAAGGGATGTAGAGTGGTAGCCAGAGGGGCTGCCAGTTTTGGGTTCTGTATGTATTTTATTTCTAGGGAGAGAAATGTACTACCCTTACAAGCCTCTGGGAAGGAGCTAGTTTAGGAGAAGTTGAGTATGTTAAATAAAGAAGGGGAAATTATTGGATCCTGTAATCATGGATTTGCCCATGTTAGGGAGATTAGAAAATATTTTTTGGGGAAAGAGCTGCTGGGACTGGGGGCTGAAGAGGGAGCAGAAGCAGCCCATTCCGCAGGGAAGGGAAGTACTGCTTCAGGCAGAGGGAACAGCATAGCGAAGGTGACATGGTGGCAGGGCGGGGCTGGCAGGCCAGTGCGGCTGGAGAACAGCGAGCAGAGAGTGTGGAATGAGACAAGGAGACAAGGGTGCGGAAGGCAGATGGGCTTTGAGGACGGTATCAGGAAACCTTTTTTTTTTCTTCTACCTTAAGACAAATGGAAGATACCAAAGGCGTTTGATCAGGGAAACAGCCTAGTCCTATTTGCATGGTGGAAACATTCTTTTCTAGAAATACTGTGAAGAGACAGTCTGAGCAGAAGGAAGTCCAGTGTGTGGTCAAGTGAGAGACCAGGAGATGGACGGTGGGCAAGCTCTCTGGTGGCTGAGGCGGAGAGATTATACTTGGATGGTGTTGGAAGAGATTATGTCGAGGCTGACACTTAGATTTCTGGCTTAGGCAGAGGCAGATCATAGAACCACTCACTAAAATAAGGAATGTTGGAAGAAAAGCCAGATTTTATTTTTTCTCTTTCCTAATGGTGGTATGGAGAATTTACTTTTAAGTTTGTTAAATGCATGGTGGCTCTGAAAATCCAAGATTTCAAAAGAAGTGGTTAATTGAATGCACACGGCGCGAACTCAGAGGAAAAGTCTTTGTTGCAGACACACATTACATTGCACGGCTATGCGCTGCATTCCATTTTATGCACAGAACTCAGAGAATGCATGAAGCAGGCGAATTGATTGCTCTCCTAGGGCTCATGTTCTGGTTGGAAGAGAAGGCAGTCGGTATGCCTCCAGTGCACCATATGCTAGGATACAAACAAACAAAGAAACAGTCCAGGAAGTGGTGACACTGGGATGGGCAGTAGGCTAACTTTCAGAGAAGTGACTCTGATAAGGAGATAGAGGAAAGCTGCCAGAGTCAGGAGTAAACCTTAGCGGAGCTTTATTTCACAGAGGCCGAGGGAAGAGGACATATCAAGAAGATGGGCTGACCAACACTGAAGAATGTTGCTGAGAGTCCAAGCCAGCTGTGAACCAAAACTTGACTTGAAATCTTAGCAACATGTAGGGCAGTAATCACCTTGAGAGGGGCTCTTCTGGGGCAGATAGGGGACCAGCAATCAGATTTTGAGGGGTTTGAAGAATGAGTAAAACAATGAAGAAATGTCAGTGCTGGTAGGAACATTCTTTGGGTGAGTTTCGTTGTTAAGGCAAAGGGGGACACAGAGTGGTAGCCACAGGGGTGATGAGTTTTGACTCCTGTATGTATTTTAGTTCTAACAAGAGAAGTGGACTATACTTACAAGCTGTTGGGAAGGAGCTGCATTAGGAGAAGTTGAATATGTTAAATAAAGAAGGGAAAACAAATGAAACCTTCCAGTCATGCACTTTATCTCAGAGGCAGTGCATGGCCTGTGGCTGCCGAGATGAACCACGGCATTGCTGAACCCCAAGGAACTCGTGTAAATCGATAACTGCAGATGGTATGTGATCTGGAGGAATCTGGAACAATGTGCTGTGGTAGGTCAGCCCTGGGTGGGGCGGACTCTGCCCTGGATGCCCAGGAGGTGAGATGCCCTCCACCTCAGACCAGAGGAGCTTACACTGACTGGCTGGTGATAGCAATGGGGCAGAAGCAGCAAGCTTGCACAATCGCCTCTCTGCCGAGGTGGAGATGTGAAGACAAATGAGCCTGAGCGAACAGGCCATCATCTGGCAGATGAATCTGAAGCCGCAGTATTGATTCTGAGGATGTGGGCCTAGGCATGCATTGATTTTGGAAGCAACTGGCTAAGCATTGGCTGACACCCAGGCAGGTGCCACTGTGACTTCCAGATGGTGGTCATAGAATTTTCTCAGACACAGAAGCATTGAGAAATCCTTGGAAATAGTCCCTCAGGCACCAGTGAGCATCAGGAGAGGTTGGAGGGGGGCAGGAAGAAAGGCCTTGGACTTGGGCCCCTAGATGTGAGGTTGGATTCTGGACCTGCCTTTGGGCCGAGTTCTCTGTCTGCTTGAGGCTCCCAGTTCCCGTGTGTGAAATGGGTCTAGAATTATGTGATTTTCTCTTAATGGTGAGTCCCCACATTGGGTGTGTGGATTCTCAGACTTAGGATAGTGGTTTGGAGATGAAAACAAATTTGCCTTCCCTAGTGAGGATCAGCCTTCTTTGGGGATAGTCATGGTCCTCAGGCTAACTCTCCATCTCTTATTTTGTAAGTCTCTTATTAAGCATCTGGTTCTTCCAAAGTACCACCTAGGTCACATGGAAGAGACCCAAATGACTGCCCTGTTTTCTGTGTCCTCATATAACTTGTAGAAGGATGAAGGGGTACCTGGGTGCAGATCAGGATATTCCCAGATGAATAAAGTACAAGGTGGACAATAAGGCACAACAAAGGTGTAAGGATAGAGGGCTGGAGTGGGAATAGTTGTGCACTTTCAGTAACGATACTGACACCAGTCACTGTCTTATCTTTCACAGTGGCCTTTAGAAGAAGAGGTTCTTATGGCTAGTTTACATATGAGGAGCATTAGGCTCAGAAAGGGTAAGTAACTTACAAGTGATGGAGAGTCTGAACTTGAGTACAGATCAGCTTTCAGAGCCCGTGCAGCGCTTGTAACTACACTGGGTGGAACATCTCCATGAAGAGTGACATTTGAGACACAGGCAGGATTTTGAGATGAGGATGAGGCCATTGATTCATAAAAGATACTGTGTGTCTTTTATGCCAGGTGCCTTGCTAGAAGCTGAGAACGCAGTGGTGAGTGATGCATTCTGCAAGCTTAGAGGAGCCTTCGTCTAGTTACGGAAAGATGCACAGACCTGTAACTCTGGGTAACAGGTGTTCTTAGCAGGCTGGGGCAAACTGCTCTAAGAACAGAGGAGGGGGTAGTTATTCCTACCCAGTGCCTCGAGAGAAGAAGAAGCAGGGTCGTGGTGGGTGAGAAGAAGAAAGCCTAGTGGTAAAATGTCAGGAAAAATAATTTCCAAAAAATATGTACTGATTGCCCACTTTGTGCAAGCACTGTGCTAGGACTCTGAAAGTTATCAGTAAATAAATAGGTTTAAGCAGAAAGAAACTTGTATTTGGCAGAATTCACTTCGAGCTAATAACCTCTGACAAAAAATATTAACAAAGTAATTACAACACTGGACGGTAGTGTTCATTTATAGAGAACCATAGACTCATTTCCACTTTCTGATTTGATAACTCAGTAACTGCCCTGTGATTAGAGATTATAGCTCCATTTTACAGACAGCAAGGTGATTGAGAACATCATGCCCTTGTAATAGGGGAAGATGTAGACCCCAAACCCGAGCTTCTCAGTGGCCTTGCTTTGTCCAGTAGCTAAAGGAGCTCTTGAACATTCCTCGTGCCAACTTGCCATGGCTGTGTAATTGCCCATATTCATCACCTGTGATGGGTTAGAAGTGCAAGACTGAACAGGGACACAGCTGAGGAAGTCATAACCTTTATCCAAGGCAAGAGAATGCCTTCTTCAAGAGCAGGGGCTACCTTGAGTCTATAGAGGCTGCATGGAGCCCAGTATTCTCAATAGTTTTGTTGAAGGGGTGTGAGCGTGTTGGAGCAGGGTGCAGGGGTGAGAAGGGTAACACCTTCTGGATGCTCAGTGGTATCGAGGAGTCAATGTAGAAGATCCAGAGGTGAAAACGTTTCCTCTAAGCTGCAGCAGTCAGAGAAACCTGCTAAGGGAGAGCCTTTGGGACAGGCCAGAAAGGGGGAGGGATGAATCCTGCATTGGCATCTCAGGCTTCTATTCCCTCAAGTGTCCGTGCCAAACCAGCTCTGGGGTGGAGTTCATAGGCTGGAGCTGAGGTGGGACAGAGGTTCTGTCAAGTCTCCCAGGGCTTGGGCAGGGCTGTGGTGGAGCCCCTCCGTCCTGCACTTGCTATGTGTGGAGATGGAGGTCAGTTATGGGCTCAGCCGGGCCAGGTCTGAATCTGGGTCACCAGCTGAGCTGGGATGCTGAGACATGCAGGCCAGGTGGGAGAGCCTGGGGATGTCCTGGAGTGAGAGAGGCACACTGGCCCTGGAGCGAT
The DNA here is from genome assembly GCA_032199065.1 of Smutsia gigantea. Taxonomy (NCBI): domain Eukaryota; kingdom Metazoa; phylum Chordata; class Mammalia; order Pholidota; family Manidae; genus Smutsia; species Smutsia gigantea. Next base: position 83,622 of record JAVSCE010010263.1, read on the forward strand.
CCCCAAGTCCATGGAAAGACTGCACCTTGGATTCGGCACAGAGGTCCAGCTGCAGGGAAAGGGGCCAAAGAAGGGAAGGGGAGATGTCGGCTGGGACACCACCTGCATCCCGGAGGACAGCCTCAGGTCACCCTGGCTGCCAGTGGAGTTGGAGGGAGAAAACGGAGATGAAAGTGGGAGGCTGAGAGGACACAACCCTAGCCACAGGGATGGGTCTCAGCAAGGATGGCTGGGCCGACCACATGGTGCAGAGATGCCTGAGCATTTTAAACAGGGGCCAGTGCATCTGGGGTGAGCAGTTGTCATAGGGCCACTGCCCTGAGCTTTATAAGCCTTCCCTCCCAGGGCCACTTAGCCTGGCCCTGCCCCCAGGTCACACACCCAGCACAGCAGGTGGCCTGGCAGGCATTCTGATTGGTTGACATCTGTGCCAATCAACTTGAGTATCCTGCCCCTTCTCCCAACTACAGGTATGGCCCGGGTGGTCTGTGCCCCATACTGTGTAGGGCAGGATGGAAGTGTCCATGGAGGAAGGGTGAGGCCTAGAAGGAGGCTCCAGGTGAGAATGAAAAGGGCTCTGCTCAGGCCTGGTGGGGGAGCCGCAGGGGCAGTGCAGCCCTTGGAAGCCACTGGGGGCTGAGGATGTGGGTCCTTCTCTGGACAGCAGCCTTGGCTCAGCCCAGGCAATGGGGCCTGCCCTCCAGAGGGACCTTCCATCTCGGGAAGACAAAGGCAGAGTGACCACCTGATCTCACCTACTTAGCAGTGATTCTGGGGGCTCCCTGCCATCTTTGTAGTAAGTCACAGCTGCCCCCTACATCCTGTGGACACTTATTAAGGACAAGCGTCACTGTGGGCTGGAGAATGGCTCTGTGCTCCTTGGAACATCCGGGGACCATGACTGGGCGAGGTCACTGCGGCTCTTACAAATCCTTGATGAGCTGCAGTCCTGGTTATACTTAGTCCTCCCTGCGCAGCATATGGCTGGAGCAGATGGCCCAGGAAAGTCTGAATCACATAAACAGGGCTCTTTGCCTCCCATTTGCTGCGTCTCCTAATGACTTACTAACAGAAGGGGTTTCAGGATTAGAAGTGGAGCCTTGCTTATACCCTTTCAGAAAACCGCATGTTGCACGTTTGAGGCATGCTTAGTGCCGGCTGTTTGCAAGGGAACCAGGATCCCCTTGGATGCCGGGTCATTGCGAGGACATGGCAGGAAGCAGAGCCAGCCTCGGTGAGCTAGCGGCTTGAGCTGAGATCCAGTTCACGTCCACGAATGTTTATCAAACACCGCTGCCAAGTGCTCACCATCAGGTCACATGGAGCTTTGACCGGCCATGCAGTCTATAAATATTTGCCCGGCCCAGACGCCTTTCAAAGCCCCAGTTCTGCATTAAGCCCTCTCACCTTGACTGCAGCATCTACATGGATCACTGAGGGCCAGTGACAACATTGTAAAGAATTAAGATTTTATTCTCGTGCCATGGGGGATGATGGCTTCTGGTTTATAATTTATATTAATATATGCTGGAGGGGTAATAGTCAAAGCAGAAAATAAAGTCTTCAGTGTTCCCTCCTGAAAGAATATCACAAAAAGACACAGAAAGGATTCATCAGAACCACACAGTGAATGTGAACCCACAGGATTTCTAGATTGGATAAAGGGGCGCAGCGGAAAGAGGAATCAAAGATGATTAGGAAGTATTTTACTATGATGGGTAAGGGGTGCGGGAGGGACACTTTCAGGAAGCCTCATCAAAGGTTCTCTTTGGGAAATGTCAGATCATGGTGCGTTTGACATCAAAGGTGTGGGTGGGAATCGTGCCCATTCAGGGAGATGAGGCCAAAGTCACACATTTAGGCGTCCTCAGAGATGGCTAGGCCCCCCTGGGGAGAGGGAGCTTGCAAAGGAGAAAAGCCTGGGAGCAGGACCTGGGGGGAGACCTGCGTCACAGGGAGGCGGGAGGCGCCCCCTAAGGGGTCAGGACGGGAAGGACGGTGGGGATTGGAGTCATCTTGCTACTCCATCGAGTCGTATTGTTAGTTTCTTTTTACCCTAAGAGCTAAGACTGCGAGAATTTAAATCTCACCCACCTCTCTGAGCTGATAAGTAGGGAGAGTTTTCCTGTGCCCCCTTCCCGGCAACGCCCACTGCCCGAGAGTTCTACCAGTGGCTGTTTTTCTGAGCTCCCGTTACCATTAGACCCCGTACCAGGGATTCTCAGATGTCATCTCGTTCAACCCTTCCGACCCTTGGGGAGGTGTCCACAGCTGAAGAAACTGAGACTCAGACCGAGTGAGTTCCTTGTTCACAGGCACACAGATGCAGAGCCCGGAGCAAATCCATGTCTTTAGCTCAAATCCATCTCCTGTCCTTACAAAAGCATAGGGTACAGGGCATAGTACCGGGCCCTGCAACTGAAATGCAAATTGACACACCTGAGACCCCCAAGGGTAGGAACAATCTGAAGGAGGCCCCGCAGGTGACCTGCTGGGGCCCTGGGGTGTGTTAGAGGCCACACACTGGCCTTTACATTTTGAGATTGTATAGCAACATTATTGGCTAATGAAGTGCCTTCAAGTGCTGGCCTTGCTGGGCTCACTCTAATAGGTAGGTCACAGTGGCTTATAATTAATTAAACCCACTCAGGCTTATGGGAGGATGCTTACTGCTAAATTGCTGCAGCAGCCCTTGTTCATTACCAGGTCAGCTGGTGTGTTTTACTGAGTTCTTAGGTTTAGTTTTGTAGACAAGACTTCCCACCAGGCCAGGGTGTCCGCTTTGTAACCTGAGTGTTCTTATGGAAGAGGCTAGGGGTCCGACATCTGGGTTCTGCAATCACCAGCATTGAGAACGTTCCACAGGCCACCCCTCCACACCTGGACTCATTTACAGGTAACTGCTGGATTGATCAATGTGTGTTGGAGTGACTGTAATAGGCAAAGGCTACCATTCCATCATTGGAGGACTTCACTTAATGTATAAAGCAGAAACAATGGAGTAGTCTGGTGCAACGAGGAGAGAGCAAAGCTGGGAAACATGGGACTAAATACTGAAGACTCTTCCTTGTCACTGTTGTGGCATCACCAGTGACTGGCATATTGTCTGTGTGGTTGTTTAGTTAAATTGTAAATGAGCGAGTAAACAAACCAAGGGATTAAAGAACACATCCCTGTTCCACCATCGACTATATTTGATGCTGAGGAAATAACGTAAGCTCCACGATCCTGAGTTTCCTCTTGAATAAAGTGACTCTAATACCCACGGCCAAGTGAGATAAGGGGTATAAAGTAGCCGGAACTCAGACCAACCAATCCCAGGTTAGCTTCTGTAGCGCAGTTTGCAATGAGCAAACCGCTTTGTGTTTATCTTATCTTACGGAGAAGTGACATCCCAATCACACAGTTAATCAATAACAACATCTACACTCAAACCCCGGATGTTGTACATGATTTGCTGCCTCAATTACAATGGTTAAATAGGCCATATTAGATGTTGCAAATAATGCAATGTATCTGGAGAGATGAGGAATTCATTCAGACCAGGAGATGTCTATGGGCATAGGCAGCAAAGGGGTCACCCATTTCTTACTCCATGGACAGATGTGTGAGGCAGGTACACCAACAAGGAGACCTATGACCATTCATTGCTGAATCTCAGTGTGTTTTGCCCAGGACCTGATGCAGGTGATGAATAAGAACTAAAGGAATGGGTGAATATATTTTATAGCAAAAACCACAAAGTCATATTCATTTGGGATCATGGGTAAGGCATGAACTCATGCTCGTGCATGAAAACAAAGTGTGTAGTGTCCCTTACATTAGTATAGCAGGTACTTTAAGTAGAAAGCAAGAAAAACATCTGATATTCTTTAAAATGTCAATAAAAATGACACCTAAAATACAGCCCTTGATTAATGTGTCATCAATTTGATGTGCTTCAAAAGTTGAAGGTGCAAGTACATTCCTATCTTCAGATAGTCCATGAGAGTGCCAGTCTATCTAAGTGCCTGCTAGCAGATATGCCAACACCCGTGCCCCATCTCCCATTGTCCAAGAAGCCCTGGGCTCACACAGTGAGTCGGGGTCCTGTTTTGGGATGCCAGGTGAGGAGAGAATGCCAGGTCAGGACTGGGTCAGATGGGTCCCTCGATGCTGGGGCTTCTCATGGCTCCACAGGTGCTGTGTTGAAGATGCTTGTCTACAGTTCCAAGGAGCTTGTAACAACCTCAGTGGTGAGCTCCTCGCTGGTCAGGCATCTACACAGACCTTGAGAGCCCACACCTCGGGACTCTAGGTTATTACTTTTTAGGTGACCTTCACATATTCAGCCATTGCTCTTCAAAGCACAGCCTTTCCTCTTCAAAGCACAGCCTTTCCTTTGTGCCAGGTTAGATGGACCCACAGAGCTTTCCATCTGACAGTGCGAAGCCAACTTTCTGCTCATGAACCCTTGGGCCATTGTGAGCATCCAAAGTCATCATCCTGGGCTCCAGCTTTCCTCAAGCTACTTTATTTATAGGAAACAGTAGTCTTTGCTTGATCCATATAGTATGCTGGTACCTCCTTGGCAGGCTTCCCCAGCTCCCAAACTCCAGAAAAAGTCATCAACACCTTGGGCCCTTCGTGCCTGGAGACCCTGTTTTCCCTGTGTGGATTGTTTTGCTTGTACTTCAGTTTCAGGGTCTCCAGGGAAAGAAGCAGCTCGGGTGGAGTCACAGAGGGGCACGTCATACCCTCTACCCCGGCACCAATGTTCACTGGCCCCACCAGCCAGAAAACACGTGTATGACAGGAAATCATTCTGGTTATTCACTGGGAGAACAATGATGATCTGCTTCAAGGTGGTTTCCTCTTCTGTCTATTCTCTGAAATGGTTAGAAACAGTAATAATGCTTGGCTTCAGGGTGGCTTTCTGTCCTTCCCGTTCCTAAAAATAGCCAGAAAATTATCTGGCTTAAAGAATCATCATTGTCATTTTTATTTTACTGGGAAACCTGCTTGGTTTTGAGAATTTTTCAATTGAACACATACTTCTTTCCTGTCCTCTCACCTGAGCCTCATGTTCATTATGCAGGCAGGCAGGACATGATTCCTGACTTACTTAAGCTCAGATTCAATGGCCTGCCCTAGGCCACAGAGAGAAAGTGGTGGGGCAGGCATAGACTGTGCGCTTGCCTTACTGAAAGAGGCCCTGTCATAAATGCTAAGAATGCCCAGGTCCTGACCTTGAGCTGCGCATACCTAGCTTGGCTCTCCCACCTCTGTGAGCTCTGGCGTGTTGGAGGATTCTCCCGTACGCACATGGCCTGGGCTTGAACGCACTCGGTGACAGCTTCTCAGCGTCTTCTTTCAAACAGCCCAGACCTCATCTGGCTGTCTTCACACCTGGAGGGCGGTGGGATCTCCCGGAGTTTTGACTCCTTGGTCCAAACCCGGTTCTCTGGGGAGCCCCTGTGTGCAGGCTTGTTCTCAGAGCCGGAGTGGTGTTCAGTCCACAAGTAAATGTCCATGGGCTGAAGGCTTGGACTCTGGGCAGTGGTCCCAGGTCAGAAGTGCAGCGCCTGCCCTTTGTCATCCATGCCCACAGAGCCCTGGGCCTGTTGGGGCTCTCAGCAGAGGGAAGGTCATCGTTTGAGGTGTAAACATTTAGAGGTACATAGATGTGCAAAGTGTCGATGTCACTCATTCCTTGGGAAACAAAATAGCAGAACATAACAGTCTTTTTACTCTGCCTTCTGGCCTAAAATTCCAGATTATGCTCTTTGAACTGCCCTCCTTGGACAGTGGGAGCCCCTGAGGACGCCCTCCTCCGCTCCTGCCTGTTCTCTGCTCTTCTCTTCTCTTCTCCATTCCATCCCCTTTCTCCCTCCTCCCACCTTCTTTTCATCTTCTTTCCAACTTAAAGTCCCAGCTCTCCTTCCAGATCCTTACGTGTGTTACCAACCCAGACACACAAAAGAAAAAAGTGATATCTGGAAGGACTCTCTTCTACACCTTCTCATGGGACCACTTGCCTGGAAATCTGGTCACCAAGCAATAAGTAAAAACATCCCAAAGAGAAAAGTGGCCCGTTACCCCACAGCCGGAAAAGGGCAGTACCCCAAAGTAAGAATATGCTCCTTAAAGGGGAGAGAGTGTGTGCTGTCCTCACCTCAGGGGCCCCATGCTTGGTGCATAAAAGGAGGGTGAGGTGTACATGATGTGAGCAAGGAAGGCTCCACAAAATGATCAGGACAGCCAGTACCAGAAAGGTCAGGAAGAGGCCTTGCCAGGGAGAAGAAAGTAGCGTTTGCTTTATACTGTCGGAAAGAGGGAGTCAGGAGAACGGGCTGGGTGTCTGTGTGCGGATCGTCACTGTCGGAGGAAGAGTCCCAGGAGGAGCAGAACAGCAGTGCCCACCATCCCAGAGGGCGTCTCGTGATCCGTGAGCCTTCCCTTGAAGAAGACACCTGTGTCATGCTCTACTGAATAGTAGTAAGAAAATGACACAGAAAATCCCATACGGTATAGGAAATGCCTCTTCTTGGAGTTAACGGGGCCAGCTGGGATTTGGTGATCTTCCGTGAATTCCACGGTGTCCTGGGGTCTCGTTTGCCAAACTGCTCAAAATCAGAGTTTAATCTTCCATAGAAGCTTGGCCAGTGGAAATTATTCCCCAGAAAGTGCTCAAAGCTTTCTCTAAAAGCAATGGCAAGGTCATCCTACTGCGTATCGCCTGCCCAGTATGTGCCTGGTCTTAGAATCTTGAGTCATTTTGTCCTCTTTGTGACTGCCCTGGCCCCAGTAGGTCAGTGTAGCTGTGCCCATTTGTCACCAGGAGAGCTGATGTACCAGGGGTGATGTCACTTGCCCCAGAAGGCAAGTGACTGAGCTGTTCTTCTGGCTGTCCTTCCTGGCCCTGGGCAGCTCTGACCTTCAGAGTATTTACCCCATCCATCCTCTGCCATGGTGTCAGTCTGGCTGATAGACCAGCCAGGCCTTAACAGTGACAGAGAAAGGGCAAATAACAACAGAAAGGCATTTGCACACAAGGATCACTTCTGCTGAAAAGTCATATCAGTTTGAATCCAACAGGTCTAAGCAGGGCTGTGTCGGACAGTCATTGTATCTCCTTTATGGCAAAGTGCAAATTAGAGCAGAAATATGTGAGCAGCTTGGAAACGACCTGGGGTTTTATGTGTTTCATACTCTGAAGCTACATGGCCCGTGTTGGTTACAGTGCCACTGGGCATTGGGAGATGGCAGTGACCCTTTGTCCCTGTTTCCAGGGGACTCTAAACCATCTTGGGACAAGGCACAAGGCATTGAGCAGATTTTCTTTGCTAGTTGGACTGAATTTTCTTTTTTTTTTCTTGCCCACCTTTGCAAGCATCCTATTTCATTCTCTCCATAGTGCTTTATAGAGGACCTACCTTTTGCTAGGAAATGGGTGCATTTTATTTCTTCACCTGAGACTTCTCTTCTCAGTTGTTTGATGTGAGGATAGATCCACACAATACGTGACCACACAGCAAATACCAAGACACTCACCTCTTCTTCTTTGAGTGTGGTCTTTTCATCTGTAGTAAGATGTACCCTAGCAATTTTCGGGGAGGACTGAGCAAAGTAGCACCTTTGAAAAGCACTTTGGAAACTGTAAAGTACCACATTATTACTAATAAGGTAATCAGTGCTTTATAGCATATCAACATAAGCATTATTCATTTTAAAATATTTCTGTATTTTTCCAAATGAGCAGTTTATGTGTTACATGATTCTGAGGAATCCACCTACTGGCTCTCTGTGATAACCCTGGTCAGTGGATGCAGTAGGGTCTCTTTGACTGTATCAGATAGATTTGTCTTCCTGAAGTTCAGTTTAGCTTTGAGAGAATGGTTAGGGATGAGGGTATATGTAAGCATCCATGGAGTTGAACTAGATCCTTAGGAAACTTGATATCTAACGCAATTACAATGAGCACATTCACCTAGAACTCAAGACAGTGTTCATATCATATGTGACACACAAACCACACTTCCAGAGAAAGTGATTCTGTGAAAGAGAGAATTCTGTGAGCACTAGGAAGTCCTTGGAGGGGGTAGTCCTTGTCTCTGTCTCTGTTCCTTTCCTCATGTTCCCAGGGGGGGAGGATTATGCAAGGCTTCATAGAGGAGGAGCCATGTGACCAGGTGAAGAATTTAGCAGACACCCATTTCCAGCCAGGGAGCCTTGCTCACTACATGACAAGGGGTTTAGATAAGATCCTCAGGTTTGTAAGGGAGGGAGCAAGGTTCTTCTGAGATGCCAGCCCAGCTGGCTCAACAGCAGTCTTTACATGGTGGGACCTCATTCGCCGGTGATTTTCATCTTTGGATATTGGAAGGCAGTTAGGGGCCCTTCCTTTCCTTGACCTGGACCACCACCCGAGGAGCTGCAGGTACAGGATGATGCTGGAGCTCACAGGCTCCTACTGGTTCTTGTTTTGCAGACAGCAGCAGCCTGCATTCAGCCTGCGTCCACGAGAACACCGTGCACAGCCGGGTCTTTCAAATCCTGTACAGGAATGAAGAGGTGCCCATAAATGATGCCATGATCTTCCGAGCTCATTTGCTCTTAGATGGTGAAAGGGTAAGTCATGGAATCTACACCAGCACAAGTTGCCCTTTCCACCACTTGCCTTTTGTACCCATTGCTAGGTAAATGGTAAATGAAGAAGGTACAGATTTGTTCTGAAACCTGGCAGGTAGGGACGTGTGCTGTCAGAGCACTCGTGCACTTGTGTACTGTGCTCATTCTTTCATTCACATACTTGCTCATCCCAGTTGCCAAGCAGCTCCTGTTAACTAACTGACTCCTGCTTGCTCTCCCTTTGTCCGTTCGCTCGTCGGTGCAGGCATCCAGTCTGTTGGGCATCTGCTTTGTGCAGGGCTCTGTACTGGGCCCTTGGATGAGGGACAGTGCTGAAGAAGGCATTAGGAACTCTGCCCTTAAGGGATTGACCGTTTAGTGGGAAAACAGATGGATAAGCACCATCTTGATAGGCAATATGCACTGTCGTAGCTTCTGTGCAAATGAACTATGGAGCAGCACGGATGGATGGATGAGCTCTGGGGGAGACATCAGTGGTTTCACCAAGGAACTGGCTCTGAGATGCAGGGACCTGACAGTTCATCAGACTAAGAGAAATAGGAAGGGCATCCCATGCAGGGAGAACAGTGCGAGCAAAAGCCCAGAGGCCTTGGGGAACTCTCCCATTTGCTAGAAACTTGATTAAAAATTCTCTATTCATCAGATTAACACGTTTTGAAGCAACATCTGACATCTAAAGCAGCGCTCCACGATCCTGCAGCCCCACCTCAAATTCCTGCTGCCACATTCCAGCTGATTATTTCCTACTAAGAGTATCTTTGAATATATGGACATATATTCCTATTTTAGGAGAGCCTAATTAGAGGCATGTCCCCTGTTCACATTCCCCCAGGGGCACGCATAACGGTTTCTACTGGCCACGTCATGTCTCCCTCCTCTCATGCCCACAGCTTTTATGGTCTAGGTAGTGACCAGCTTCCCCTGTGCGGCTGGCTAGTGATGAAAACTGTCACTCATTCCTCATTCATTAATCCGTCTGCCCATCAAAGATTTGTTGAGAACCAACCAATCACCTCCACTGGGCTAGAGATAAAACAGTGAGCAAGAACATATCCCTGGTGTCTTGGGGCTTATATTTTACTGGTAGATCAACATCCACAATGTAATCAAATAAATCATGGACATTCTTGAGCTGAGCCTCCCCGCAGCTACATGCTTACTCACTCGTCTATGAGATGCACACACAAGGGTGATGAGAGTAGATGTCAGGTGCCCATGGGAGGGTCCGGTGAAGCTGTGACTGGACCCAAGTGGCAGAGAGCTCATGGCAGGCCTAATCTGCAAGACTCGGTGTTGCTTCATGACCGCCAAGAGCTTGGCTAAAACACCACCTTCACACAAGATGCAGATTATTCCCGGGAGATCAAGGCATAGATGTGAGTGGCCTTGCTGAGAAGCCAACACTGCTGAGCCCCATGCGCCTAGGAGGAGCCAGGGATATCGAGAGCTCAGGAGGACAGCATGCCTGGAAGAGGCACAGCGGGGACAAAGGCCCTGAGGTGGGAATGAGGTTGATGTGTTCCAGGAAAAGTGGTGAGGCCGAGGTGACTTGCACAGAGAGTGGGGAAAGGGACAGGAGGTGGAGCTGGGGAGGGAGATGGGGCCAGATGAGGAGAGCATTGGTGGGCCACAGGAAGGAAGGCAGAGCTTATTCTCGGGCAATGGAAGCCATGGATTTTGTCAGAAAGGCGGGATGGCACGATTTTACTTTAATTTTTGCCGTCCTCCTTCCAGTCCCCAGGCTTCTCAGGGCTGAGGGTTCCCGTCTCTCTTTCAACCCCTGTACCTGCCATAGGACCACTTCAGAGATGCCTGACAAAAATGAGTGGGTGACATAGTAGGTGAATGAACAGATTGAATTTGCAATCCCTTTAACCCCTTCTTTCCAAAGAGAAATAAGTATCCCTTTGTGCGCTGCCGACCTGCAGTTGCCCTGGTCCCTGCTCACTGCTCTTCTGTCTCCCCTCTCTACCTTCCCCACCTGCTTTGCCCCCTGGAGATCTGCTCCCTAGATCCTTCCCTCCTGTGTCCATCTGCGTTCAGCCAGTGGTCAGGGGGCAGCGGGGCCCGAGCGTCCATCCCCAGGCTCCTGCCGCTGTGGGCGTAGGGGGCTGCAGCGTCCTGTGCTGGGCTGGAGCCTGCTTGTACTACTGTCGAGGGCCAAAGGTACTTATGTCTTCCCAACTCCACATTTATTGATGTTATATGGGTCCTTGTATCAATTGTATTGTGATAGAAATATGGACACCACAGAAATTGGGAATGCTGCAAATCTGTTTTGTTTCTTTTAATTTTCCTTCAGAGAGCTAGTTGTTAAACACTTAACAGCAACCCCCTGGCTGTGTCCTTCTACCAAAGGCACAGTCAGGGAGTTCACACTCCATGCAGCTCTCTCTAGTCTGTAACCACCCCCCACCCCTGACTCTTCCCATCTAGGCGGGTAAGGAAGTTTTGGACTTACTACCTCTGAGGTACCGAGCCATCATTTGTTGCTTTCCACACCTTTGTAAAACAGCCCTTGAATGAACTGCCCTTGGAATCCTCATTTTGAGTGTAGCAGCTGCTTCCTTCCTGGACCTGGTTTAGGAGAAGACACCAGACCACCTTTTCCAACACCCAGGTTTAGCTCATTAGAGGGTATAATAGGCCTTAGTTCTGCAGTTGAACACAGTCTGTTTGACAGTATATTCTCCCTTCTTTTGCATCCCAAATCACTTACTTCTACAGGGTCGTCATTTATTACTGTGTTGGGGTAATCCATATAGCAGAGGAAAATGTTGCAGTTCATCTCTAAATCGATGTCAGTGACAGTTAAAGTTAATTGGCTATGTCCATAAAAACTGTGTGTCTGACATGGATACACTGGCTCTTTGCCACTGAACTGGTCCGCTTATGACCATGGAAACACTGTTTATCGTCAGGTGGCCAGAATTCATGTGCATGCATGCATATAGCAATCACACCATTTTACATACTATAGGAAATGCAGACACGAAGAAGATTCAGTCCATGCAGGGAGGGCACAAGTGCAAGAGGTGGCCATGGATGGAACCGATCGCAGTCTAAAGCATAAGACGGGATGTTGTGATGACGGTCACAAAAAATAAGCAAGTGTGGAAGTTGGGTAGGCATTTTATTTATTACACTCTGTAATCCCCCAGAAGAACTGGGAAGGCTGACAAAATACATAAATAGTAAATGGCGAACAAAGCAATAGAATGAGCCAGAAGAGAGGAAAAACACAAAAAGGGAAAAAAGCCTAGGATAAATGTAACAGACCCTGTCACTGGGGGTGGCCCACACACTCGGCACTAAGCTTCCCAGCAGCCAAGCCTGAGAAGATTCAGTTACTGACAATAAGATGCTTAATGCCCGGAGGAAGAACAGGAGCGAACTGTAGCAAAGTGTCTTTAAGGACAAGATTGAAAAGGCTTTAAAAGGAAAAGCATTTCCCATGGTGTGAATCCTTGATGTGCCCCGGGCACAGCCCCCTGGCAGTACTTGTTCAAAATGCAGATTCTTGAGCCCATCCCAGAACTAGTCAGTCAGGCAGAGGCTTTTCCTTTGGGGAGGAGGGGCGAGTTGAGTCAGAGTCTGGATAGCCAGGATGGGTGGAATTTCTGCAGGGGGCATCGAAAAGCCTTCCAGGCAGAAGATAGCAGGACTCGGATTCTGGGGGAATCCACCTTCTCCAGCCTATACGATGAATCTACACCTACACACTGAATGTCTCACCCTGAAGAAGAATGGAGACTGACGTTTCCTACAATGAAGCACAGAAAGATCAAACTAAAAAATGACAGGAGAGACAGAGACAGGGTAACCACAGGATTCCCACCCCCAGCACAGGGACCCTCAGAGGGCTGAGCGGGGATATTGCTGAGAGAGTCAGGCACAGACTCCCTGCCCCAAGGCCCAGGGAAAATGCCTGGTGGATTAAAGTACAACTAGACCATAAGTGAAAGGACCCACGTTTCAGAGCTAAACAGCCATGCCTTGGCCCGGAAACTGTTGGAGGCAATCCGGGATCTGCCAGCCAGGGACATTGTTTGTGCTTCTTTCTGCACCCAAGAGCAGGATCTGGGTGCCATCCAGCAGTCCCACCTTGTTGCTTGCTGTTATCTACTGGCCCAGCCCCCGTCAGCAGGACTGCAAAGTTCCCCTGCTTGCTGGGAGGGTGCATGAGTCTGCTGGTGGGTGCCCCTGAGGCAACTCCCCAGAGCACCATAGGGGAAGCGCTTGTGCTGGGCCCGACCCCTGGTCGTGAGTGGGATGTGGCGGCAATAATCAGAGAAATCCCCAGAGTAGCTCAGAGTGCACAGGGGCCCTGGGGAACGTGCATGGAGCCTGATGCTACAGCACCAGCAGGACCCGGGGGCACCCTACTTGGGGATTCCCCAGAGCGGTCCTAAGTGGCCCAGAGAACACATGGGCATATGGCCAAAGAGACTCAGGGGACTCAGCTGGCACCAAAATCCAGGAGTTACCTAGAGGGTGCTCCTGACTTGCCACTGACCCACCACCTTCCCCCAACCAGTGCAGAACTCATATGTGTCCTCCCAGGAGCCCCTCCGATGGGCCCCCAAGGCTGCACCCCCAGGATCACACTCTGGGAGTCCCAGCACGAGGAAACACTTGCTCGGCCTCCAGCCCAAACCACGAGGAACATGCCGTCTGCATAAGGAGCCCTCCCACACAAGGCAAGTCTGGGAGAGTGGGTCCTTTCAACTATATCAAAGAACCAAGCACAGGAAGTCACACAAAATGAGAAGACAGAGGAATATGCTCCAAATGACAGAAGAGAAAAGAGCCCAGAAAAAAAAAAGCATAAATGAAAGAGAATTAACCAGTCTACCTGATAGAGCTTTATTAAAGCAATGGCTATAAAGCTACTCATTGTGGACGTGAGAAATCTGTAGTAGAACTCAAGGTGGACCTCAACAAAGAGATAGAAAGTCTAAAAAAGAACCAGAGATAAGTAATTCAATAGTTGAAATAAAAAATACACTGGAGGTAATGAACAGCAGGCTAGAGGATGCAGAACAGATCAGTGACTTGGAAGATAGAGTATATGGAAAATACTCAAGCTGAACAGCAGAAGGAAGAAAGTTAAAAGAAATGAGGATAGAGTAAGGGAGTCTGGGACAACATGAAACATCCTAACATCTGCATTATAGGAGTCCCAGAAGGAAAAGAGAGAGAGGAAGGATTAGAAAATTTATTTGAAGAGATAATAGGTGAAAACTTCCCTAACCTGGGGAAGAAAACAGTCTACCAGGTCCAGAAAGCATTGAGAACTCCAAACAAGATGGACCCAAGGAGGTCCACACTAAGACACATTGTAATCAAAATGTCAAAGATCAAAGATAAAAAGAGGATCTTAAAAGCAGCAAGAGAAAATCAGCAAACTAGGTATAAGGGAAACTCCATAAGATTATCAGAGCTGATTTTTCTGCAGAAACTCTGCAGGCCAGAGGGGAATGGCATGATATATTAAAAGTGCTGAATGGAAAAGTCTTCCAACTGAGAATATCCAACCCAACAAGGTTATCATTCAGAATTGAAGTAGAGATAAAGCTCTTCACAGATAAACATGTTAAAAGAGTTCACAGCTACTAAACTAGCCTTACAGGAAAGGTTAAAGGGACTTCTTTAAGAGTAAAAGGAAAGACCCTAGATAGAAGCAAGATATTTAAGAAGGAAAAACTTCCAGTAGTAAAGAAAACATATAGCAGAGGTAATAGATTAATTACTTAAAAGCTAGTATGAAGGTCAAAAAGAGAGAAACAGCAAAAGCAATTGCATCTAAAAATTAGTTAAGGGGATCACTTAACAAAATGGTATAAAAGAAGTTATACATATAAAAGGTGAGGAGGGGGAGTAAGAATGTAGTGCTATTAGAATACATCTGACCTTAACTGACAGTCAGCATATTATAGATAGTCATATTCATAGGATGTCATTTAAGAACCCCATAGTAACCACAAACCAAAAACTTATAATAGGGACACAAAGAAGGAAGAGAAGGTAACCCAAACATAACACCGAAGAAAGTCATAAAACACAAAGAAGAGAGCAAGAGAGGAAGAAAGGTCAGAGAACAAGAAAGACAACCAGGAAACATTTAACAAAATGGCAATGGATACATACATATTGATAATTACTTTAAATGTAAGTGGCCTAAATGCTCCAATCAAAAGACATAGGTGACGGAATGGATAAGAAAAACAAGACCGTCTTATTTGCTGCCTACAAGAGATTCACTTCAGACCTAAAGACACACACAGACCGAAACTGAAGGGATACAAAAAGATATACCATGCAGATAGGGACAATAATAGCTGGGGTTGCAATACTTTTACTTTTATCAGACAAAATAGACTTTATGACAAAGAAAGTAACAGGAGACAAAGAAGGACATTACAAAATGATAAAGGGGTCAGTCCAATAAGAGTCTATAACAATCGTAAACATCTATGTACCCAACATAGGGACACCTAAGCATGTAAACCAAATACTAAGAGGAGGTAGCAGGACAGTGAAAAGTAGTAAAGTAGAAGGCAGGTTTGGGGAAGAAAGCACAGTTTCCACTGGGGTAGGAGGTGACACAGATGCAAGGTTAGAAAGGAGACTGAGGACACAATGTGGAGGGCCACAGAGGCCCTGCTATACATTGTATGTTTACCTGGTTCTGAAGGCAGGAGGCTCCTTCAGGAGTTGGGAGGAGAGCTGGGATTTAGAAAGTTCAGTCTGGCAGAAATATGGAGAATGGGGGGCCCAGAGACTGAGGACATGCAGGCAGTCGCTGTAGTCCATGTAAGTGCTGGCGAGTGCCACAGCCCCAGTGGGGGAGGGTGGAGGGGGCGAGCTGCCTCCCAACCAAGGGCGGCCCATAGGGCTGGGTTCAGGTTACCTACAGGAGATGGATGGAACATATCCTGTGGTCAAGAATGTTAAATGGGAGTTGACTCTGAGGTTTGGCTATGAATGGGCTTGGGCATGCCATTGAAGGTCTGGGTAGCTGGGAGAAGAAATGTCTCTATTAGGGAGGGATAGGAATTCAGGGCTGGTCATAATAGCAACTGCATGATCATATAAGACGTCAGTAGTAGCATCTTATATTTATTAGGTGCGTGTTGTGTGGCAGGCATTGCACTGAATGCTTTGCTTAGCAGATCTCACGGAATCATCACAATATTATGATGTGTTTTATGACTCCTGTTTTACAGATGAGGATACAAAGGTGTAGAGAAATTGAGTAATTTGTCCAAAGTCACACCACTAGGAAGTGGTAGGGTGAGATGTGAACCCAGGCAGTCTGACCACAGAGCCTGTGTTTGTGACCAGTGCGCAGGGCTGCCACTGGAGTGGGTGAAGCAGGGAGTCTTGTGGGTGGCCAAGCCCATGGTAAGTTGCAGATAACAATAATAACTAGCATTTGCTGAGAATGGTCTTTGTTCATACACTATGCCAAGGCCTTTCTGTGCATTTTCTTGGCTTGGCACACGGTAGCAGTGCCCTCTAAGGAGTAGCAGTGATGATTTTACTCTCATTTTACAGATGAGAAAACACAGATGTTTGGCCCAAGGTCACACAGATACTAGATGGTAGAGCCAAGATTTGCACCTATGTAACTTGACTTCTAAAGCTGCCTCCTTTCCCACCCCACTGTGATGCGTCTCAGGAGAGGAACTAAGAATAGAGGAAAAGAGATGAGAATCACCACTGTGAGTAGAGTTTGGAACCAGCCAGCTACAGAATGTGCAACCTGCAGGGAAGATCAGACCCTACAGCACGGCTGTGGGAGTGGAGGAGCCCTTGAGCAAATCTGGGCTGTAGGACCCACTAACCCACTGAGCTGGGTGACGTCACCTACTGAGCCACAGTTTCCTCCTTTGTAAATGGGACCAATATTTCTTAATTCATAGTTTTAACCACATTAAGTGTGATAGTATATGGGCCCTGGTAGCTCAGTGCCTGCTGCATAACTCCTCATCTGTAAATACTAGCTGCTGTTACTCTTCCCACTGCCAAACAAAACTGCTTCTTGGTGCCAATAAATGGTCCTTGAAGGGAGGTGATACCTTTAACCAAGATAAGGCAGATCAACAGAAGGGCATGTGTACATGTGTGTGTGTGCATGTGCACGTGCACGTGGATGTATATGTGTGTGCATCTGTGTGTGTGTGAGTGTGTGTTTGGAGGGAGGGGCAGGTAGCAATCGGCCAACGATGAAATGAATAGTTAGAGAGGCCTGTGACTTCCTTCTGCAGTATCTTGCTATAAAGATTTATCGAGACATCAGTAAGATCTCAGCCAGGCTCAATCTAGCCACAGCTCATCCTGGCAAAGGATTTCCCTCTGAGTTCCAGAGGAAGTGCAGCAAGTATAAAATTGGAGCCTGCTGTGAATTTTTGTAAACCAGGCAAGTGCATGCTCACAAGGTGGTTAGGAGGCTTCCTTTGCTAATCTCACTTCCCAGGAACCTGGCGGCAAGGAGCTGCGTTGCTTGGGTTGTGTGGACGAAGCAAGGTACATGATTATGCAAAACAAGGCTCAAGGGGAAGTTATTCATAGTGCTTGGATCCAGCAAAATGTTAACTTTTAAATGATTTTTTAAAATAACAAATTTCAAAACCCTGGGGACCTAAAGATAAATCCTATCCATATGTCTCTGGCTGAGTTATGCTTACCCGGGAACATGTTTCCAAAGAGGCCTTTGGGTACCAGATTCCCATCCTGCAGGAGGAGGACATTCCTGCAAAGAAACAAATTTCAAAAAGGGTGGGGATGGAGAAGAGCTGTATTTGTCCCTCAAGAAATTTAATATTTTCTCTATAGCAGGCACTACTCTGGGATCTGGGGATCCAGATGAATTAAGACTAGTCTCTCCCTTAAGGGCCCCGGGATCTTGGGGATATGAGGCAAGAAACTGGCTCCTGTGTTTGCCACAAGCCGGATAGGTATTGTCAGTGTTGCCAGAAGCCTGATCCAAATGGAACCTCCAAATGCCAGCCTGGCATTGCCAGATCCAGGTGGTTGTTTTTTTCCCCAGAAGCTGGAAACCTGTAATAGAAATGTGAAGTTGCCTGATTTTTAAATGTTGGCAGCTTTATGTGGACTAAACAAAATGTGTGTATAGATAAAATTTGGTTCATGGGCTTCCAGGTTATAAACCTGCAACAATTTTAATTAATAGGAAACATTGATCACTAAGATAGAAGAAACAAACCAAAACAGCATCTTGTGGGTGACAGGGGAGAAGGGCTCCATCCAGCCCACTTGAGGGTGGAGACCAAGTCCTCACCAGGTGTGCTGCCCTTACCTGCGCGTTCCCGTGGAGTAGGGTGGGCAGTGAGATCTGGTGTTTGCAGGCAGCCCCCTGGGTGGTGTTCAGTGTGGGAAAAGAAGAACAGGGGTACTATCTTTTAGGTGTAAATGGGAAGCTGTCAGGTAGGATGCATAGAACCCTGTACTCTGTGAGATCAGATGCTAAATGAAGAGAGGGTATTTTTTGAAAGCTAGGAATGGAAGCAGCCATGGATAGGACATGAAACGCAAAGTGCCTTAATGGACCTCAAGAGAAAAATGAAGGGCCTGCTTTCTTAGGAAGCCAAGCCACCTTGGGAAGTGACTTCCCTCAGCTTCCCCTCTGTTCAGCTGGACAATAGTTCCCTCCAGGCCAGGGTGGCCGAGGGCCCAGGCAGTGTCATCTCCATTATCCCGTCATAGCTAAGTGGGGTTTCCTCTAGGCAAGGTCACTGCTGTACCCTTCGCAAAAGCCGGTGCCACGGAACACTCCACGCCTGCCTAAAAGGATTCTAGGTCAAATCCGTTTGGCCAGTCAGGTGTTCAAGATTCCCTACAATACGGAAAACTTGTTTAACACTTTTTGCCAACTGGCTTTTTCCCAAATTTGACTACGTCAGTCCTGTCCCTCTCTTATTCTTGGAATGCTCACTGATATCCCATTCAGCCAGAATTCCATAGAACATGCGTGGGAATTCTGCTTTACACATAAATGACATTAACTGTGGGATGAGATTCTTTTTCTAAAGTTCGGGAACTAGACCAGCTACATTTTTCTTTTGGGCCAGACTTGACTCCTGAAATCCCTCGAACTTTGTTTCCCTTGTAGGTGGAAGAGGCACTGAGTGAAGTCGACTTTCAGCTCAAGGTGGACCTGCACTTCACGGACAGTGAGCAACAGTGAGTGTCCTTGACGTCCCGGAATCGCGGTAGTGTGGTTTCCTCCCTCTGACCCGGGGCATCCTCATGGCCATGGACCTCAGAAAATCTCTCAGAGATCTGGTTCCTGAGTAGCCGCAGCATCTCCTCTGCTACAGGCTATGGGAATGCAGGCTAAGAGTGTCTGTGTGGTCATTTTAAACCACGTGCATTTTAAGCAGGTAGCTCAAATGCTGCATGCACGGAAACCTCCTGATTTCCTGGCTTTGTTTCTTATATCTGATACCTCCGTACCTTTCCAATGTGGTATTAACTAGGTCTTTAGATCAATGACCCTAAAAGGCTGCAAACCTCAAGACCCTTTCTGAATCAAAGGAGATTTGCCAGGATTCTGCACCATTGTACGAAATATCTGCTACTGTATTTCAACTCTCTGAAGATAGAAAATCCATTTATGTGTAATCTGCTCATCAAAGATGGAGGAGGGAACACTCTTCTTTCTCCTAACTTCTTCCTTTAAGCTTGCTCTGTGGCCTCTCCTCCCATCTGCGGTGAACTGCTATGTCACAGAGCCTCTCCAGCTTCTCCCACGTCATAAGTAAATGGTCCCTTTTTCAGGTGTTAGGAAACCCAGTCAAGGCTATTTCCAAAACTCTATAAACTCCCCTCCGGTTTATGACTTCTTTCGCTTGTCCTGGACACCCCCCCTCCCACCCCCCTGCAACCCTCCACTCTGGTCCAGGCTTCTTTCTCCCTCTGCTCTGGTAGCGGAATCTCAGGGCCCTGACCACCCTCTGCAAATCATCCCTCACTCTGGTCTCTACAAGCCCTTCAGCAAAGACTCCACATTCTTCTATGCAGAACAGGGAGTCAGATGGCCAGTGCTGTCAGAACAATCCCCCAATCCCTTCAAAGGTTAGACTCCCTCTTAGAACTTCCTCGCCCTTCTCTGATTATTATGGGAGTTTCCATAACTTGGGGAGTTGAATCAGAGGGCGTCTGAACCACAGTTGGACGCTCTTGAGACGTTGGAGACCTGATTGTGTCTGCACATTGAAAGCAGACATCTGCTGATGTATATGATGGTCACGTCTAGTCTGGGCTGTCAGGGGATCTGTCCAGGGTTCTGCCACTGTGTCCAGGTTCAACACCACAGATTCCTCATTCTTCTCTGGCCCGCTGCTTCCCTCAGCATGTCTGCTTGCCTTGGTGGGATGGTGATGCTGGAGAATCATACCTTCCTCACACCATCCCTAGGACTTGTTCTAGCACTGTTTTGAACTCAGAGGCCATGCCACAGGGTAACCTTCCTTCTAACCTATAATCCCAGAAGTGAAGCTGCTGCCTCTGCTGTCCCCACGTCCCCCTCTGCCATCTAGGATTCCTGTCACTCACTCATCTCATCAACCACCCCTGCCCTATCTTCCTCTGCCTACTTCCCTTAGGGCCATGTGGCCATAGTGCCACGGGAGACACTTCCAACTGATCACAGACCCTGCCCTTGATTCCAGACTCATCCTAGAAGTCATTCTCCACCCAGTGCTCCAGGCAGCCTTACTGATAAGTCACGGTGGACACAGGAAATGAGACCTTCTTGCCATCAAAGCAGTAGGTAGCGGAGAGCCTGTGTACCGGAAATGGGACCAAGGAGAGGATGAAATCCAGCAGCCTAGGCTGTGTGTCACCAGCTGTGAGACCCTGGGCAGGTCGCTGCACTTTTCAGAATCTCTGTAGCCTCATTTACCAAATGCCCCTCATTACAGTATCTGTTCTCACAGGTCTGTTATGAAGGTTAATAGGAAGGACTATTAATGGCCACCTGCACGGCTGGCTGAGTCACTGCCTCCTTCCTCTTTGTGGCTTCCACGTGCCACTTCCTCTCTGTAACACAAAGCACTTCATAACAATCAAGCAGGGGGTTTTCATGGACTATGAGGTTAGCTAAGAGGAACAGGAAGTCAGAGGCGGGGGAACAATTAGAAATGCCATGTTTTTTCATTTTCATAAATTGAGTTTAAGGATGTTAAAGTGTCTGTAGCACATCCCACAGGTAGACATTACGTTTTGAAACTGGCCCCGGGCAGATCAGAACCATGTAGGCTTGAGCGGAGCCCAGCAGAGAAGCATGGATCCAATACCAGGGACCGGGGGCCTTGGAGTCCTTCTCCTCTGGTGGTTCTCACCGTGGCCGGGACAGCTCATCCTGGGAACATTTGGCCATGTCTGGAGACATACTGGACTGCTGCGCTGGGGCTGGGTGCTACTGGCATCTCACGGGTCAAGTCCAGGGATGCTGTCTGTTCCCCATCCCACATGCGCACGACAGGAGCTGCCCACAGACCTTTGTCCAGTCCCTGAGGTCAGTTTGCTGAGAGGCAGGCACCTTGCTCTGCTCGAGCCTGATGCTTTACTTGCTGCTCGGCACAGACCCACGAGCACGCGGCTGCGCAGGGACGGGGGGCTCACCCCTCCATCACATCCCACCCACTGTTCCTGCCTATCAGGACATCAAGGCGTTGTTGTGTACCTTTCCTCAATTACCCTCCATTTTGGACCTTGAAACCACTCAGAAAAATTCTAAGTGTGGAAGGCAGTTCAGAAAAACAAGACTCCTTTAAGTCGTCTCTTCATCTCCAATTAAACATCAGGGTTCTTTCTGTGTTTTGTGGTTTTGTTTGAAAACTTTTTTTTTTTAGTTCCTTTTATAAGAACCCAGGCATCCTCCTCTCAATTATCTTGTTTATCTCCACCTTGTCTAAATCGAAACCCGCCCAGGAACTGTTTTATCTCTGTTAATTGGCACTGTGCATTTCAGAGCACGAAAGAATATCACCTCCCTCATTCTCAATTCTTTGCTCCTATTAATGTGGTGTAAATTCGTGTTATTATTTTTGATACCTTTACTACCCTGAGAAGTATTTCACCTGTTGTTCAAGCTCTAAGGCTACTTCTGTGATTCTTACGAGCCTGTGTCTCAATGCATTCAAAGCGATAATGTTCAGTAACGCAGAAAGGCTGTGGAGTCTAATAGTCGAGGGTCTAGCATTTCAGTTTTGCCTTGTGACTTTGAACAAGTCAGTTAACTCATGGTGGCGTCAATTCCCCATCTATAAATGGGTCGATCCTGGTAAATACCTCATAGGACTGTTGTAAAGATGAGGGGAAAAGCAGTGTGTTCAGTTTGCAGTAAAGCCTTGATAAACTGTTGTCAGAATTAAAATGAATCTAAATGTTCATGAGTTTTTGAGACTCAGGGTCTATCCATACTGTTTGCCTTCTCCTCATCAGATTTCTTCCTGTAAAAGGGAGGCCATTATTTGTGGTCTTTTTATAAAGCCACACCGGGCTGCAGTGGTTCAGCCGGCTCCTTTCTGTGGCATTCGTTTGCACACAGGCTTCAGCAGCAAGGCTTTCCAGGAAGCAGAGCCCGTCGGGCTGGCCTTGGGAGTTGCTCCCCTCCCCTTCCTCTCTCTGTGTCTCATGTCCCTGTCTGCGGAGGGGGAGGAATGGGCCTGTCCGCTGAGCTGGTCTGTCCTGCGCATGGAAGGTGCTCCAGCCGCATTTCCCAAGTGCTCCGAATCATGGAACTTGGAACGCCTGAGTGATTCGTTTCCGGAACCCGATATGAGCACAGGATGGATTTATTTAGAGAAAAATTAATCCCATTTTTATAAGCAAAGACTCTGCTGAGCCTTACCTTCCAGTTGGTTCACTCCCTAGGAATCAGGCACATACTGATTCCAAAATGCTAGAGCAAAGGTGGAGGGGCCTTGATGGAACTGGTCAGACTATTCAACCACTCTGCTTTGAGAGCCATTCATTCATTCGGTCTCTTATTCCTCTCAATAAGCAAACATTTGACCAACTTCTGTATGTCAGATACTCTGCTGTGTCTTCTGGATCTGAATATGCATTAGTCATATTGTCTGGCATGGCCTTACCAGGTGTGATCTAGGAGAAAACACACCCTACGAAGGAAGTGCAGTGCTGGACGCCTGCAGGGAAGTAAGAAAGCAAGTGTGGAAGGGAAGCCAGGGGGGCTTTAGTGTAGAGATGAGCCTTGAAGAGTCTGGGTGACCTTCCATCTCTGACAGGTGAGCCTGGTGTCGATGACAGCAGAGCGTGAGCCCCCACTCTGCCGAGAAGCAGCTGTGTGATGGCTTGTGACTTCTTTCCCTCTCTGAGCCTCACTCTTCATTTGTCAATCACGGGGAAAACGATTTCTGCCAGATGCAGCATTTGCAGGGATTGATAGACGATGCATTGCATGGTGACTGGCCCTGAGCGAGGCTGTAACTCGGACCTGCGTGGAGGGCAGCAGGAACAGCCCCAGTTACTCATGTGAGCTCACTGCTTGCCTTCCAGGCTGAGAGATGCGGCGGGGGCGCCCATGGTCAGCGGCCGCCTGCTTGGCCTGCACTTCCACCCCCGGAGAGGTCTGCACCACCAGGTCCCCGTCATGTTTGACTACTTCCACCTGTCGGTGATCTCAGTGGCCATCCACGCCGCCCTGGTGGCTCTGCAGCAGCCCCTGATCAGGTATGACGTGAGCCCTGAGGCGCTGGGGCTGCCCGGCTTTCTGGTTACACTTCTGTGGTGGGTGCAGCTGAGACAGTCAGACTGATGGACACACACCAGGGACTCGTCTCCTGAGCTGCAGGGTTAGGCTCTGGGCCTCCCTGAGGGGCAGGGGAGAGGCGGGTGGGGTGGGCAGCGGGCAGCAGGAGGCAAGGGGACGCAGGCAGGGAGCCGAGGGGCTGAAAGCATGCCAATTTCAGGTTTGACCTGAAGACCTGGATTCTACACCTGGTTTTTTCTAAGTGTGCCTTATTTGAGAAGTCATCCAGGGTCCCTGAGACAAACAGTTTTCCTTTATGAAACAGGAACACGAGTGGGTCCCATCCACACAAGCTCTCGGCGACTCTCAGATGAGGACAGTGGCCAGGCACGTGCTAGGGGCTTTGTTTTCAGCCCCTTCCCTGAGTTGCTGTTTGTTCAAATGCTTGAACACCTGTGTGGCCCTGTGTTCTCCCCCTCAGTGAATGTCCCAGGGCACCTCCGAGTCCCTGTGTGGCCCTGAGGTTTAATGGTTCCGTAAGAGGAGGGACAGAGCTGACAACAGTTAATGGATGTATTGTGCCCAGCCGCCTTCACATACACGTGGCATGCCAGACACATACATCAAGTCATTTCGAAACCCTGCACGCGCATGTGGGCTGTTTCCACATGTGTGCAAAAGGGTGTTTAGGGATAGAATCTTGCATGATGGGCTTTTTTGGGGGAAGTTTTCCCAGTGTCCCTTTTCAGGACAGCTTTTCAGTGCTGGGAGATGAAATGCCTCTAGTCCCCCCTAATTGTGGGGCAGTTCGATGTGCTGGCTCCCTGATGGGGTCAGCAAGTGAGAAATGCAGCTGATCTTGGCCACGTGCTGTCTCAGAGGCCTTGCCTGTGTCACCAGGCTGTCTGCTGAGCTCCATTGCAGGCTCTGCTCACCAAGGGACTCCTTCAGAAACTGACCTCGAATGGTAGAGGTAATGGATGTGTGTCAGAATAACCATAATCCCAAAACTGGGAAGTGTCACCCAGAGGTAAAGACAAGGTGCGACGACAGGGTGTGGTGAGGTGATTTCTGAGAGGAAAAAGGACACCACATAGGGGTAGGGAGGCCCTGTCGGGGAATTAACTCAGTGTGCAGGACGGGAGCTGGGAGACCTGGGAGCTGAGGGTGGAGAGAGCTGGGGAGGGGCACCACCTGTCTGGGTGCCGTGGCTGTGAAAACAGGCCCCAGGCCTCTGGGGCTCTGCTGAGAAGTTTGGACATTTTCCTGCCCTCAACCTGATGGAAACTGGGCCCTGAAGATAAGGGAGCTGCTTATGTGAGAGAGGCCATGGGACTGCTTGGGAGTCTTTGATCCAGCGGGTATTTATGGAGGGCCGGCCGTGCCCCAGGAACGGTGTGGATCTGGTCAGCACGTCCTCCTGCAGGGACTAAAGAGACATAGTCTTCTCCCACCGGGAGGGCAAGGTAGATGGGTGGGCTGAGCCACAGATGCGGAATTATAATATGGCCATGTCCGGTGCTGCGGTGGCCTTTGGTAGGAACTGTTACAAGAATCATAGATGCAGACTCAAAGCAAAGCAAGCCTGCACTTGGGAAGTTGCAGGAGAAATAGAATCCAGAAAGCATCAGAGGACATGATGACCCTGTAAAAGAGAGTTCCAAACGTGAGCTCATTCGGAGGCTAGGCAAAAAGTGGCCTCAATGCAGAGTTCAGGACATGGTCTTTCTGCTACCAGTGAGGTAAGGCTGATGGCTTGGTGGTTGTGTCCTGGGATTAGCTGGCTCTCAGCTGCTGAGGGGGGACAGCCTGGGTCAGGAAAACAGAGCTTCCTGCACGTGGCTCTGGGGCCCCGAGACTGAATTGTTTGGCATCAGCTGGAGTCAGGACCACCTGATTGTCTAGCCCCACTGCGTAATTTCTGGGGATCCTTGTTTGGGTCGCCTAACTTCTCTAAACATCAAAATAATAAATGGCATCTGTCAAAATAATAAATAAATAAATGAAGGCAAGACAGTAGAAAGGAACTTTTAAATGGGCAGTGATACTGACCCAGTAAAGATGAAAGGGGCTGCACGGAGATGAAGGGCAGAGTGTATGTGGTGCTTGGTGAGCAGGGTCTGGGGTAGCATCACTAAACATCAGCCACTCCTCCTAGAAGGGCCGAGCAGGAAGCCCTGAGATGAACAGATCAGATCTGGGACCATAAAAGGCTTGGAGCTTGGTAGTGCAGAAATATACACAATTGGGTGTGCAAAGTGTCAAGGGAACATGATGGAGGGATGGGGTTAAGTGTGGGCTTTGGGATCAGGGGGACCTGGGTCACTGTTCTGAGCCCCTTTCTTATTAAGCCTGTTGGTTCAAATATGTGACATAAGCTCTCTGAGCTTTCATTTCACTACATTCCAGAAGGTTCTTAGAAGAATTAAATGAGACAGTACATGCAGAACCCTTGGCCGTGCATTCGGTCGATTAATATTTACTTGGCACCTACCGTGTTGCAGGCCCTGATCTAGGGCTCTGGTCTATCATCTTACAAGCACTCAGTAAATGGTAGATAAATTTATGCATGGGGAAGAAGCCATTCTGCTTAAAGGAAAATCAGGGAAGGGTTTAGGAAGAAATGGCCTTTGAGCCAGACCCAGGGAATAAGAGATTGTGATGGTGAAAAATAAATTCGGGGGGGGGGGTAAATTAGAGTCATATTGAACAGTGTAATTAATGACACATTAAGGATTGAGAATCCATTTATTATATGAGAAGGATCATTGAAGGTCTTGAGCAGGAGAATCACCTGATCAGACCTATGTTTTACCAAGATCCCCGCAGCAGCTGTGAGGGTGTTGGGCTGGAAGTTCTATCAGGGTGGAGGCAGGAGGACTAGTTAGGAGAAGATGGTGATTGTCCGTCCCAGAGACGGGGAGCTGTCATCACTGAGATGGCTGTGAGTAGCTGGTTTCTCTCCTTTTGCTGCTGGAAGCCTGAGGATTGGGGATCTGGAAATTCTTAGGACACAGTTTAACCTTTGACAAAAACAGCCCCTGGTAAGTTTGTCTACAGCAACCTTGCCAGAGGAGCACAGATAGAAATTCACCCTCAGAGCTTAGCTTCTCTGGGGAATGGGGTAAAAATAGAAATGTCTTCTGTTCTCTGGATTTCTCAGGAAAGATTTCTCTATTAGTTAGCTCATGGCGGCTGGGAACAAGGAACGCTATAAAGTTTTGGGAAATACCTATCAGATGGAGCAAGTTCTAGTTTTTCCAGGAAAGCAATTTTCTCAGCATCAGTTCAATCCAATCAGGAGGAGGCAGGGGTGAAATTAAAATTCAAGCTCCAAAGTCCCTTCAACCTTCCCTGAAACAGACTGAAGGAGAGAAAACAACTTTTAGCCTTCAAAGAGATAACAATTAGATTTCACTTGGGGGGATTCAATAATGAGTTATTGATTTGCAGCCTGTTCCCTGAATGTGCCGTGAACCTCTGCGTCATGTACATAATTCGACGTTTCTTCTAAGTGTTGTTTTTTTATCCATCTTCTAGCTAAACTGGAGGCTTGCTTCAGATCTCAGTTCCAAGTAGTGATTCTCTTATACTTGATTCTATTTGTGGTATTATCATCCATAGCTATATAAGTACAATGATTATATTAGATTTTCTTACATTGGTGGGAGTATGGACAATATTGCAACCCTTATGGAATCATTACTTTTTGTGAGACCCTGTCCCTAAAGCTAATCTCATGGAATCCTCAGACGCCACGGAGAAAGTGCTGGTATCAACCTTGCTGACTTAGGAGAACACAGGCCCCAAGACAGTACAAACCTTTCCCCCTGTCGCAGAGCTCGTAGGTGTTGGCAGGCTGGCCTCATTGGTTGTCTCTCCTTGAGTATCATCTCTAACTATTGATCTCTTTCACATAGTTTGCTTTATAAACCGCTCTTCTGTGCTCCCTGCCTGAGTTTACCTCTGTCGTCTTACATCTGCCTCTGCAGACACCAGAATACTTCATGGTGAGGGCCATGCCTGAAACATCTTAGTAGGCATGAGCCTACTAAGTATGTGAAGACATGAATTAAACAGAAATATAATATTAGCTTTGTATCCCTGTCAATACATGAAGCAGGAATGTGGGTCTAGGATTAAATCATTCCACAGATATTTCTTGAGCACCTAAGGACATGGTGTCACCTGAGGCTATTTATTATCAAGATCCTCTGGGCCATCAGGGACTTTGAAGCCCTGCCCGCTGGGGGAGTAAGACATGCCTATAAAACAGTATTCGCAGTACAAGACAATTAGCCACTAGGATATTTAATAGAAGAGATCTGAAAAAAGGGGAAATGAGTTTAAATAGACTTTATGATGTATCAGTTGATAAAAATCGACAAGGTAAAGGGAGAGGGAGAGGATCATCAACCAAAATAAGACAGATTCACAGAATCACACAGGCTTTCCTAATCCCCTGTGATCCTAAAATTAATGGGCCCACCACAGCACATCAGCTGATCTTGCGGTGACTTGCAGAGCCGGGCAGGTTCTGCGTATTTGTGTGTGGGACAGATTGTACTATTCCAACCGGCGTTGACCCAGTGAGCGTTTCATAGATCATGGCAGCTTTAACATCCACGACCCTTTTAGACTGTGTGGGGGTCAAGGAGGTAGGCCTTAATGTCCTTCCCAGAACAGACGGAGACTCAGGAGGAGATGGGGCTTGAAGGTCATGCCAGGTGTGCCAGCTGCAGGAGCAGAAGCAGAGCTGAGCCCGGTCAGATGGAGCCTCCCCTTGTCCTTCAGCCGGGATCCTGGCCCCCCTGGCCCTCCACTGTGCGACCTTGTCACTCTGCCTCAGCCACCATGCTGGCCTCCAGGTGGCGTCTTGTGTGCATGTAGTAGGGGAGTCACCCTTGGCCCTCACGCTCACTTGCCAGTTGCCCTCCTTTGCCACAGCAGCCCCCAAACTGTCTGGCCCAAACAGCGCCAGGGGTGAACATCTTCCAGATGACTTGCCTAGGGCTCCCCACTACGCTGCCGGGGGACTCACTTTCCTTATGTCCTTCTCTCCCTCTTTACTTCATTTCAGTTTTACTCGCCCAGGAAGAGGCTCCTGGCTTGGGAAGGGAGGCCCAGACGCAGGACCTGAGCAGTCTAGCCTTTCTCTGGAAAACCTGGTGTTTGGAGCGGGATACTGCAAGCCAACCTCCTCAGAGGTAATGTCTGCACAGGGGCAGCGGCCCCGAGACCCAGCTTTGCTGTGCAGGGCATGTGTCCCCTGAGGTGCCTGCTCCTGGCCCGCTTAGGGACACTTTGCATGGCCCTCTGTCATCTATCCTCCCATTGCTTCTTTAATCACGGCTGCCTTTATCAAACATACTCCCAATGCTGGGCCCTGGGGTAGATCCTGGGAGTGGGGTCTTAAGACTGCGCCTTTTCCAGGGGGTCCGTGAAGAATTTGGTGCTCTGGAGGCCATGGGGTGTGTTGTGAGGGGCTCCCCTTGGACCACACCGTAACCTCAAAGCCTTGGGTGTTGAGCTGGTTCCAAAGCCCGGCTCCATCTCTCATTTGCTCACTTTTTCCGAGCCTCAGTTTTCCCGGCTGTAGGTGGCGTCACTGGTACTCAGTTGTCTTCTGCGGTGTTATGTGTATCCAGTACCATAATGAATGTGAAGTTCCTAGCCAGTCCCTGGTACTCAGTAGTGCTCAACAAATGTGCATATCCCGTCCTCAACTTGTTCTTTCTTCCCAGTGAACACCTATCATTACTCTTCTCTGATGTGCAGGACTTTGACCACATACCTTATTTCTCCTGAGCCAATACACGATTATTGTTATTAGGGGCCTGCCCCCCTCAGAAATAACCAGCCTGCGCCAGTCTGGGTTCCCAGAGAAACAGAAGCAGTAAGGGACAAATGCACAGGTATAGGATATATCTGCCTATCTATAGCCTGTGTCTATACAGACACATATAAATACAGATACAGGATATTATTTCTGTCTAAATCCTATATGTCTATGTATATAAAGAGATTTATTTTGAGGAATTGGCTCATATACTTATGAAAACTGAGAAGTCCCAAGATCGGCCATCTGCAAGCTGGAGACACAGGTGCAGGGAGCCGGGGGGTGAGGGGTGTCTCTACTGACATGAGAGAGCACACGGGGGCTGCCCCTGGAGACTGCACAGAAGCCCTCGGCCTGGGTTGGGGTGGGTAGGGGCCCGGTAGGTCACTGGCCTATCCGATGCTGTCACACCTGAGGGGGCGGAGCATGACCAGGCCAGACCTCCACTCCCGCAGCTGTTGTGTATGGGAAAGAGAGGATTCTGGTTTTAAATGCACACTATGCTCAAAGCCATGTGTCTTAGGGGGATTTATCCCCCTCACCCCCCATGGAGACTCGGGTTCCTCAGCTTCTAAAATGGGATAATACCTACCTTTTAGAGAGAATTTCAGGAGTCAATATGTGTAAAGACAGTACAAAAATAGACTCATAACAGGCACATGGTACAATAAAGGTTTTTTTTTCTTCCATTTATTTTCTTGGCTATTTTTGGGGATGTGTGTCAAAGAAGACATCCCTGTCTTTTACAGGAGCAAGCTAGAATAGCTTCTTGGTGGGTGCTCGGCAGTGCACTTGCTCATGGAGCTTAGCTCAATGGGTTATTTTCAGGACCTGATTCTTTCCCTGTGTAATTTCCATTTGGGTCCCATCCAAGTATGTGGGCTCAGTGCCGTGCGCCCACCCTATGCCTTCCCACCAGACAAGGGCTGCCAAGCAGAGAAAAAAATCCACTCCCTCCATCTCCCCTGGGAGCCGTGCATCAAATATTCCAGAAACCAAGTGCATTAGCAAATAATATCAGCATCCACCCAGATTTCAGCATCAGCAGGAAGGGTTAGAGAGCAGGTGTTCCCTTCAAAACAAGCGGTTCTACACAAGACATTTGCAGAAACTAGAGTTTCATAGCAAAAGGAGCTGACTGGCATGAAAAATCATGGGAGATAAAGACTGATGTAACGTGCCAGCTCCCTTTCCCACCCGCCAGGCCTCCCTCTTCCCCAGAATGGAGCCCCGCTCTTTCCTGCTGCATCGCGGGCGGCCAAAGCTTGGGGTGTAGAGTTGGAGCGAGGGCTTGCATCCCCTCTCCATTGCAAGCCAGCAGCTTTGCCTGGGGGAATTATTTTCCTTTCTGTCTCATGGCTTCCCTGTCAAAGGGGATACTAGGGCCTGCCTCACCAGGTTGCTAAGAAGATTAAATGAAATAAGCATATAAGAGCCTTGAGCATAGAGCTTGGCACAAAAGTGCTAAATAAAATCCTTGGCTGGTATTATTTTTCTTTTAGTTCATCCACATAATTAAATAGAATGTTACTCAAGAGCCCCACTGTGGCCTTGTTGGTAGGGCATCGAATGGAGAGTCTTAGATGGGTGGGGTTCTCTTCTTGGCTTCAGCACCAACGTGCTATGTGACGTTGTGCCAGACACTTGAGCTCCTTGCTCTCAGGTTCCCGATGTGCAGAAAGGAGTTGGCGGAGATCATCTTGAGGCCTCCCTCAGTCCTCCTCTGCTGCTTTTTCTGTAATAACTTTGACACGCCTGGGCACCAAGATGGACACTTGACATATGTTTGATTGGTTAGCCCAGATTCTCCAGAGAATGGAAATGATAGGATGTGTGTGTGTGTACACACAGATACATGCACATGCACACACACACACACACACACACACACGCAGGTTTTCAGGGATTGGCTTGTCTGGCTGTGGAGCCTGGCAAGTTCAAAATCTCCAGTTCAAGCCAGCAGGCTGGAGACCCAGGGAAGAGCTTCAATATGAGTCCAAAAGGACCGATGATCAAATTCCTTCTTCTTGAGGGGTGGTGGTGACCAGGCTCTCTCTCGAGGTCCTCAGCGGCTTGGATGAGGCCCACCCATAGTGCAGAAGGTAATCTGCATTATTCAGAGTCTAGTGATGTAAATGCTGATCGCATCAAAAACATACCTTTGCAGGAACATCTACAATAATGTTTGACCAAATAGCTTGGTACTATGGCCTGGCCACATTGACACATAAAATTCATCATCACACTTAATAATTCTCAGGGTCTGACAGACTCTCATTGAAGATCAAGAATTTAGTTACTCAGAATAAAGATACCCCTTTCCCCCTGGGAAGATGCCGTGTACCCTCCTTTCTTCTTACTGAAATAAGGGGGTATTCCTCCTCTGAAGGGGGAGGAAATGGGGTGGGGGGAGATGCAGACTTAAGACCTCTCCTCATCTTCAGAGCTCTGCCCTCCAGGGCAGGAGTGTCAGTGTGTCAGTCTGTTACTTATCCATCAGTCTCTGGTTCAGCCCCTACTGTATGTTGGCATCTGGGTGCTGCAGGGACTAAAGTGAATAAACTCTAGTCTCTACCCCCAGTGGGTTGTGGGAAGTAGCTTGTGAGGCAAAGGAGTAATTAGAACTTAAAATTCCCCAGTAGTGGGAAAACCATGGAGCTGATCATTTCAAGTCACATTTCTGGGCTCCTGCTCTGTTAGGCTGTTGGTGCACATGGACTTTGTCACTTCCCACAATGACAGTTTTGCATCTCCTTTTACAGATGAGGAAGCTGATAGAGAGGTTGAGTTCTGTCTCTGCTCTCACGCAGTTGGGCAGGGGACGACCAAGCTGGAGTTTTAAGTTGGTCAGCTGGATGCTGTCCAGCCCCCACCGGCATCGCTGTCCACTAGTTTAATGGTTAACCACAGAAGGGGCAAAGGTCCCTGCTCTGCCACGGTGGGACGTGTTTCCGATCCATCCACCCGTGTGTGCCTGATGCGGTGTGCATGCTCAGGAAGTCCTTGCTGAATGAACGAGTGTCAGAAACCATGGAATCTGAGACTCTCTGAATGTGAGAGAACAAAAGCCTTTGCCAGTAGACTGTTAGGCATTTAACTTTGCGACAGATCTGTTTCCAGCCAGCGCTTTGAGCCTCCCTGGTCGTTTGCTCACCTGTGGAGGTCACAGAAGCCATGCCGTGGGAGTATGCTCTGCCGGAGCAGATGGATAGGTCTGAGATGCACAGGTTGGCCACCAGAGTGAAATTCCTCCATCCTCTGCTGACTTAGAAGATGGTGTCTAGACAGAGAAAGCTGTGCCGTTGAGAGGACAGTCCAGGTTGCCTCTCTGGAGCCACCTCCCCTTCCAGCAGGATTACAGAGGGTCGCGGGATAGGGAATAATGCTCAGGCGGCTATGGAGGGCTTAGCAGGACATGCCTTC
Organism: Smutsia gigantea; assembly: GCA_032199065.1. Lineage (NCBI taxonomy): Eukaryota > Metazoa > Chordata > Mammalia > Pholidota > Manidae > Smutsia > Smutsia gigantea. The sequence goes on from JAVSCE010010263.1 coordinate 116,261, forward strand.
CATGCTGAGTCTTGCATGTGCTGGGCCTCACTCCCTGACAGCAGCCGGGTGCCTGGCAGGGTGGGGGGGAGGGAGAAAGTGGAGGGCAGAGCTGGCATCTGGGCAGACATCTTCCATCTCCTAGGCATGCTTTTCTTTTTGCCCTTTTGCCTACATTTTTATTGGGGTCTTTGTACTTTTCCCTTTCTTTAAATATAACCTCACTTGCTACTGTAAACATCCTCATATCCTTCTCCCGAGGATCCCTAGTCATAAAGGTAAGACACACGCTCATCATTACTGCTGACACGTAACTGTATTGTCTCTGGATTCTGCCGTCTCCGTAAGTGGAGACACTGCCGTTCGCTTATTCACTAATGAATACATTTATTTATTAAGCACCTACTATCTCTCAGGAACTGTGCTAGGAGTTAGTGATACAGCGCAGGAAAGGGCAGCCTCAGCCCCCACCTGCTGGGGCATCTTTACGTCCATAGCCTCTGGTCCACTTTCAAGTTGCTGATGCTTTGGGGGTGCTCAGTTGATGTTGGAGGTGCAAGTGAGTGAGCTGGTATAGCATCAGGTTCTTGATTGTCTATGAGGGGTGACCACAGCTGATTTGGCCATTGGACACAGTAGGTCCTGTGCCAAGGGACCACAGTACTTTTAGGGGCCAATGGAATGTTTTAATTTCTTTTAAAATCAGAACAAAAAAATCTAGATTATTCAACCTGGATTATATTCATTTTTATATCAATCAATTCATTAAAGTAGAATTTTAAACATTTTTTTAATGGATAAAAAGTGCCTGGGTGCTACAAAGGACATAATTCAGCTATGGGGACAAGTACTATTTCTTCCCTCTTATTTTTGCTTCCTGGTTATAGACATACAAAAGCAGAGCCCAGGGAACCCACATAACTTCCCCAAGGCAGGCAGGTGTGAACCTAGAACTCAGCTCTGTGTTGGGGCCCATTTCATCAGCAGTGCGTGCACACAGAGTATGCTACACAAACATTTGTACATGGATGAAATAGCAGAGTGCGGAAGAGCAACTGTTTGAAATTTGCGAATAACATGCTCTAAGGTCAACTACCTGGGGAAGAACTGGAAGTTACCAGGGAAACACAGTGGTTATTTAAAGAAAAACATGTTTTTTAGTTAAAAAAAAAATTGTATATATGACTTCTACTATTTCAAGAATTAAGATGTGAAGCACCTTTGTATTTCTCTTTCCATTAAAACTAAAGTTTTACATGTTCTCATTTAAATGATTAATTAGCCAGCATCTTGTAAAATCAATAGCAAGTTGCTGTATGCTGTAGCGGCTCTGATGCTTTGGCTTCTGGTGCATTACATTATCTGCACATGAATCCAGTGCAATTCCACAGGTCATTTCTGCAAAAGGATATAAAACACTGAAATGGGCTTTTCTGAAGTCTACCATACTGCCTATTTATGCATCACCTTTTCCTTCGTGAAAGTCGCCCTTATTCCACATCGCTGGCCTTCGGAGGCCTTGCTCCTCTCCAGCATTTCTAGGTGTGATGGGATGTGCCAGGTGGCAAAGACGAGGCAGACACATCTCCTCCCAGACTGCTCTGGGTGGACCCTCGGCTCTGAAGTGTCCAGAGGAGAGGCACCAATAAGTGAATGCCGAGCAAACACAAGGTGAGGGAGCAGCAGGGCCCGCAGGCAATGGCTCCAGATTTGAGTATGGAGACATAGCAGGACTAGGGTCAGGCTCTACCATGGGCGGACTGTGAGAGCTTGGGCAACTCATCTAGCCACTCTGAGCCTCTGTTTCTTCTTCTTTTCTTAATGGTAAGGATGAAACCTGCTCACCCTATCAAGTTTCCTAGTGCTTACGATGGGAAAGATATTTCCCCCTTGGAGCACCCCCTTCTCCCTGTCGTCTCCTCTCCCCTCCTGATCTCCCCCTCCGGGACGTGTGATGAGGACATCACAGATTACATTTGCCTTCTAACGTGATTATATCAGCTAAATGTACTGAGCGCTTATTTTGTGTTGGGCTCTGTGCTGGCTATTTTTAATATGCTTCCTCACAGCTCCCGGAATAGATTCATATTAAGTCGTTGAGGAAACAAAAAGCTCCAATAACTTCACGAAATTGCCAGCATCAGGCAGCTGGTCCCTGGCAGGGCCAGGATACGAGCCCAGGTCGGACTGCATCCCACACTTGCCTTGTGTCCACCTATAATCATGTTTCACCCACTCTCTCCTTTAATCCCTCTGTAAGTGTGGGGGGGGCGTGCCAGTCTTATTTGGCACATAGCACGGAGCAGTCAACGACGGGTGTCTCTTTAGCCAACAGTTACATTGATGTTTGTGCCTCTTTACAGTTGAGGGTCTGAGTCTGAGCCTCCCCTGAGCACTCATTTACACAGTGGGTACAGTAACGCGCGGCTGTGAGGACAATGAAGTGATGGTGAACGACTCAGCCCATCCCTTTCCTCATGCAGTTTGTAGATTAGCCAGGAAAAAAGAGAGAGATTGAAAAAGTAATTTCATGTGAGGTGAACATTGAGAATTAATTGCTGGTGCTGTTCTCCACTGGGGCATCTAAGAGGAGCTTGGCCACATTGGGGCGATTGATGGAAGGCTTCTCGGATGGACAGACTCAAAGCAGATCTTTTAGCTGGAGGGTAACAGAGAGCAAGCCTCAGAGGTTTGGAACCATCTCTTCCCATGGACTAGTGGCTTCCAAGGCTCCATCTTCCATAGCTGGGCATTAGTAGGGGCCTTCACCATCATCTTGCGCCCTATCTTTTCAGACACAGTGCCCTTTGCCTGAAGTTTTTATCTATTACTTTTTTTAATGCATTTTTATAGAGCACCCGATTTGATGGCCCTCATGATGAGGTAGACAAGCACGGCCTAGACTGAGAACGTGGACCCAAGGCAGGAACTAACACTGAAGACCGGTCATTCGACAGGGGTCTGCTAGCAGGAGGAGGGCAGGCTCCCGGACTTGGACACAGTCCAGAAACACTCCTCAGAGGGAAGGCTCTTTAATCTGAATCAAAATGAATAAATTGTCCATTGTAGAGGGGAGGGGAGGGGAGGGGTGAGGAAGAGTAACTACAGCACAAAGGGCAGAGTGAAGGGGCTGGGCCCCTCTGGGAACTCGGTGTGGCCAGTCAGGAGGCTGGGAAGACCACAGTGGTCTGGTCATTAGGGACCCTGTAAGCAGGTCAGGCACAGAAATACTGCAGGCAGAGGACTGGCAGGATAGCGTGTGCTGTCGATCCTACTGCGTAGGGGATTGACTGAAGGACAGTAGAGCTGCAGTAGAGAGGCAACGTTGGGGGCTGATGCTATAGTCCACAAATGAGTGGAACAGTGGCCCGGGCAAAGGAGAGATGAGTTGAGCAGAGTAGCGGGATGAATGGGTATCAGAGCGGGAACCGAAGGAGGATGGGAGAGCAGGAAGAGCAAGTGCATGTGGTAGTTGTCAGGTACAATCATAGGGCTTGGCTCTAAGCTAGCCTCTCAGGAAACAGAATCGGCAAGCTTGATTCACACTGAAGTGTGAATGTCTAAAACCGTCTGTTTTGGTGACCCTAATTAGGCATTTACATTTTTTAAATGAACATTTAACTCAAAGAAGGTGGAAGGTGCTATTCTCTCTGCCCAGAACATCATCCTTCTCTGACCTTCCTCCATCATTCTTTCCATTCAAAGAACTCCTGTTTATCCTTCAAAACTCAACTCAGTCATCACTTCTTTGACCACCCAGGTCCCCTGAGTCACTGTTTTGTCTGTCCCACATTTGTGCTTTGGCTGTGCCTCTGTTATCTCACAGTGATTGCGTAATGAGTCTTTCTGCTCTACTTGAAAGCATTCTAGGAGGGCGTAGACGTTCTGCCACAACTCTGGGTCAAATCACTCCAGCGTGTATTACTGTCTTTTCCCTGGTGAACCAGGGTTGTCGCCTGAGGAAGCACATGGATGACAGACTTGGTCAACAGCCAGAGTTTAAACCAAAGAAGGGATGAGGGGCCTTTGCAGTGAGCTGGCAGTCTCCAGAGCTCTTTTCCATTTTCCCGCCTTTGTCGCCTTTATGGGTGTCAGGACAGGTCACGAGGAAGCTAAACCAGGAGGGGACTGAAGGGGAAGTCTTCTTGGTTGCCTGGGCAGGGGAGACAGAGCTGGCCTCTCGCGCAGAGCCGGTCCCTGTTACACGGTGTCTAACATACTACCAGGCTGCCAGGGTGCCCCTTGGGAGAATCATCTCTGTCACTCAGGAACAGCAGTGGGGTGATTATTGCCCAGAGAAGGAGTGTGCGGGGAGAAAACATAAGCCTTAGAGCCAGGCACTGCACTGACGCTGGGTGTGCATTCTTTGGATTTGATCCTTCATTTCACAAACATTCATTGCTTACCTAACCTGCGCTGCAGACCAGACTCTGGGAGTTTACCCAGGAGCAAGATGTACAAGTTTCCTGTTGTCAGGGAGGAAAGGAGAGAGAAAACACACAAATGCTTACTCAGCAATACTGTCATGAATGCAAAAAGTCTGCCATTACAGGACTGCCATTACAGGTCTGAAGTACCTGGGAGGTTCCCCAAGCAAGGGGGATTTAGGCCAGGATGTGGGGGATGAGACATAGCCAGGCATGGTGAGGGAGGAAGTAGGGCTGCCTCATACAGTTGTGTAAGTTGTACACTGCACAAAGGTTCCTGGTGGAGCAAGGGAGGGAGGGCTGAAGTCCTGCCCACTCTCCACTTGCCAAACTGTGCACACAGACAAAGGGCCTTCTGTATCCCCCAGTTCATCCATCTAGGAGGAAAGTCTCTTTCTGGTTAGCACAAAGGCACTCTGTGGTCCAACAGTAGCCCTGGAGGAGGAGGAATATTTGAGCTAAGGGATTGTTGAGGCAAAGGTGCCGAGGTGTGGAAAGTGGTGTGGGGAGGGCGCTGCGGGGCTGGGGCTAGAGCCCGAGACAGGAGGGAGCTGAGTGAGGCTGCTGAGGGCTGGGGCCATGGCCTGCAGGGTCCTGCAGACTGGGTATGAAGGGAGCAGGGCCGCCCTCCCGGGTGGCTGGAGAGCGAGTACGGCACGGATGTGGAGCACCCAGATGCTTCCTGGCAGGGAGTTTGCGCCCCGGAACCCCGAGCTGGTGCTGCTGTTCTCACAGCAGCCTGGCAGCCGGACTTCCAGTAGCCACATCATCGCCCAGCCTCACCGGTCTCCAGGCACCGTCCCACATGCAGTCACTCCAGCAAGAGGATTTGTCACCTTTGACAAATGGCCTCATAAGGAAAGTCAACTGAGTGGCTGAAAGCGGGGGCAGCAGATGGCCTAAGAACGCGATGGCCCTTCACCAAAACAGAAGTGTTTGGGTGATTTAAGCCCGGCGTGCTGGGTTGATCGTGGCCTTGGTCTGTAATATGGATGGTCCGCCATGCATTCCAGGCATATGTGAGGGGGAGGAGGGCATCTGGGAGGACGTTTCAGGATGCCTTGACTCGTGTGATACCAGTGACAGAGCGACTGGGAGGACAATCCCGTCCACGGGGCACTGGCGGCAGTGGAAGAGCCAATAAGTGCCACATGCGGTCAGGGTTGTGTGCTTTGAAAACAAGCTCTGAACATAAAGTGTTTTCTCCTTCATGGACTTGTGGGGACCAATCCTCTGAAGTGGTTCTTGCTGAGAGCCCCGGGCCTGCAGCTGACTGCCCAAAATACTGGTAATTCACTTGGTTCTGCCTTTCTATGTGGCTGGGCGAGTGTTCCCCAGTGGGTGACTTGATGTCAGAAAGACCTTCTCTGTGTTATATGGTCTTAGTGGAAGGTCTCTGATGTGGGAGCCAGGATTTCAGGATTCTAGAACTGGTTTCCCCCAGTGTCTGCTGTGTGACCCCCGCAGAGGCCACCCCATGCAGATGGGCTGAGTCAGGAGTGAGACCTTGGAGTCTGGGTGGGGTGGGTGTGGAAGAGACAAGGAGATGCTCCCCAATTCCACTGGTTTGTCTCAGGCACACCCGAGGATCCGTTTCCCAGCCACACTGGCAGTCGTGCTTGGCCCTGAGACCAGGTCCTGGCCAGCAAAGCAGGAACAGAAGTGAATGTGCTTCCTCCTCTCCTTCCTCCCCGACATCCTGCTTGGTCCTCTGTGCTTTCTGTCCTTGCAGGGGTGACCCCAGAAGTCACATGTTTAAGATGACAGTTGGCACAGACAGGGGAACCTGGACCTGGAGGAGGGCCTCCCAGGGGATCCACTGACCTGTATCAGACTTTGGGAAAACAGGAAAAAAATAATCTTAAGTAACAGATTTCGGGATCGTTGCAGCAGTTAGTATTAATTAAGAAAACTGTGTTTGTGTGGGCCAGCTGTAACAGAAAACTAAAATGAATGGCATTGAACTTAGAATCAGGAATCTAGAAATGGGGAATTTGTAATCAGAGATGGATGTATGAGGATCTGTGTTGCACAGTAGCAGGCCATTTGGTGAACTATCACCTCTGGGAACTTGGAAGACAGTCAACAGGCCTGCCAACTTGTGTGTCTCCAGGGCAGGGTTCTCAGCCTCAGCACTGTTGACATTTTAGAATGTCTGGGGACATCTGGAAACGATGCTTTGCTATGGGGGCTGCCCTGCACATTTCAGGGAGCTTAGCAGCGTCCCTGCGCTCTACCCGTAAGACGCCAATAGTATCCCCGTCTCGGCTGTGACGACCGAAGATGTCTCTAGACATTGACAGATGTGCCCTGGGAGGCAAAGTCACCCTGCTTGGAAACCACTGCGCTGGGGGACGGTGATGGAAACTAGGAGTGTGTCCGCGGCACTTGTGGCTGTGTTTGGTGAGGTGTGCCAAGAAGCAAGTGAGCTCTGGAGAGAATTAGCCATCTTTCAAACAGACACGAAAGTCTGTGCAAAAACCTGGGGACTGGCAAGGTTGGAAAAGCCTGTTTCTGAGCACAAACATTAAGGTTACTATTTAAAAAGCAACAATGAAAGCAAGCAAACAAACCACAAAAAACTTTAAAACTTTGACAGAGCCCAGGAAAACTTCTCAGTTGAATAAAGTGATGGTAACTCAGGACAAAAGTCACGAATGCCCTAACTCTTCTACGTACTGACCCAGAAAGTTGCAAGTCAGCCTCCTTTTAGTTTCTATAGAGAGACCTGGAGGCACAAAAGCAAAGAAATGTGCAGATTTAAAAGCACCTAGAAGAGCCTAGGAACAAATAGATTGACAGCTTCTAAATTTTAAAGAAGTTCTTATTGTTGAAGAAACTACAAGCTTGGACTACAAGACTGACTGTGCACGCTTATCTGAACCCGTGGGCCTCTGACCCTGTATGTAGAGCAAGAGATAGGCTTTGACTGTTCTGTGTCTTAAGGGATTGTGTTCCCAATTGCCACCTCAGCCTCCCAGAAGAGCCATGGGTTCCCAGGATCCAGGGGAATGGCCCAAGGAGTTCCAACCAGTAGAAGAATTTGTTCCCCATCAAGAAACCTTTATCCCACCCAGCTAGAGGGTCTTCACTTTGTCCAGCAGGCTTTCAGGATTGCTAAAAGTCTTTGTCTGCTGTGTGTACCCCATTCTGCTCCATTCCTAATAGGCGTGTCCATGTCAGTTACCCTCCCCCATTTTTACCATTGTACATTGTGAAGGGCAGTTAATGTGTATTTTAGGTCTTTGGTTGTGGGACCAAGAAGAGCTACATCCAGACCTAATGTCAATTACCACCTCCCATCACTCACAAATTCTACACTTGGCATATGATGCCGTGAGGATCCGAGAGTACAGCTGTTCTCCTTGCATGAAGGTGTTCTGGGTGTGGAAAGAAGAGAGTGGAACAGTTGGTGGTCAGAGTGACAGTGGTGGCAGAGATGGTGGTATGCTCACCAATCCTGTTTCCTCCTAATGTGCACATCTGAAGATGTATTTCCAGGCCTCCAGCTTGCAGTTAGTCTGGGGTCATGTGCCTGGGTGCCGATCAGTGGAATACATAAGGCTTGACTCTTAAAAATATTTTGCATGACACTCCAGGCTTTCCATTCATTCTGTGGTGCCTTTGAAGAGCACATGTTAAAGGTGGGAGTGTCACCAGATGGAAGGGCCCTGGACCCCTGAGTCCCTGCTTTGAGGAAAACGGCCCGCAAAAACTGATCACCCACAGTGGCCTTTGCATAAGTGATAACTCAGCTTCCATAGTGTCATGCACTGAGACTTCAGGGTTAGTTGTTACTACAGCACTGTCTCACCTATCCTGACTGTAACTAGGGGTTGATGGAGAAAAGCACTCATATTTATCAAAGATTAGAAGTCTGATGTGTAAAACCTGTTTAGGGACTATGGTGTGGTCTTGAGCTCTAGGATGTGTGGTGGGGTTCAGTGGAAGATGGGCCACAACATGGAAGGTTTCCAATGTCAGGCCCAGATGTCCTTGGTGGTGATTCTTTTAGGCTCAGTTTCTAGCAGGTTCCATGCAGAGGAAAAGGTCCGTGCCAAAGAGCAAGATATAGCAGCTGTAATCAAAGGAGAAAACACATAGGATATGAACCCAGTGACCCTGCTTTAAGCGACTTCCCCCAATAATGAAAACACCCAGCAGCTGTCGGGTCGGCTTTTTGGTGACAGTGTTGTTGATGTCTGTGTGAGTGTGCACGTGCACAGACCTGTGAGTGCTTATGTAGACATTTTTGGGGTTTTTTTGCAGGAGAGATGAAGCAGTCCCCACACACATAGCTATGTTCTGTTTTGAACCCAATCAGCAAACTAGCAGGACAGTGCCCACCGAGTTGCCTAAGGCCCCTGCTTCTCTCCTCGGTCTAAGATGTTTGCTGGCCCAGGAAGAGCGCATGCTGCAGGCAGGCAGCTGGGGAGAATCCTGGGAGCCAGGGGGTCCTCGAGGGCCTCTTGCTGCAATGCAAGCAGCTCTTGCAAGCCCAGCTGCCCTCTCCCCTCCTTCCTTCTTTTTCACTAAAGTGTACTTGCAGTTAAGAGGAAGAATGAGAAACTCAGATAGGCAACGTACTGCCTTATATGCCATATACCCCCAGTAAGCTGGCTCAGGGAGTCACTTGTTCAGCTTGGCCTGTCAAACCCACCAGGTCAACCTCAGGATATCATCCACTGCCATCATATGCCTGTCAAGCTTCACAGCTTCTCAGCTCTTAGCATATGTGTTAACAGGTATACACAGCAGAAGTCCGTCAGATGTGCGCTTCTTAGTAGCTCATTGGTGTAAATAACCTTGAACGTGGGACTGGGCCACATGCAGAGAGAGCCCTTCTTGGGGCTGCCCCTGCAGTTATTAACCAGGAGGACACATCAGAATCTCCTGGGGAGCCTTTTATTTTTTATTATGCATATCTGAACCTTACTCCCAGAAATTTCAGTTCAGCCCAGCTAGAATAAAGTTTACACAGCGGTATTTTAAATATCTCCCCAGTAGACTATGATGCATCCTCCAGTAGAGGTCTCCTGGAACGCACCACAAGGTACAGACCTGGGACCTGGACACACTTGTGTTCAAACCAAGAATTTGTCACTCCAGTCCTTGGGCTCGTCATCTCTTTGAGCTGGAGACAGTGCACACAGAAAGGGCTCTCCTACAGCCAGAGCTCAGTCGCATCCCTGGCTCAACCAGCGGCCCTTTTGTGTCTGTGAAGAAGGCGGCAGAAGCTCGAACCTCTGTGCTTCTGTCTGTTCTGTAGGCTTTGATGATTCAGCTTTCTTGCCTCCAAAAGTCTACCAGTTCCACCGGTTCCCACTCTCTCTTCTGACCACAAGCTGGGGTGAGAATCTCTTCTCAGGGCCCCAAATATCCTCTTGCTCACATCTTATCACTGCAACCTTTGTATCTCATTGTCATAGCTTGTTCTCTAGGCTGTCTCTCACTAGACTTAAAGCTCCTGGACTGCAAGTGCTGGGGTCAGTCACTGTTCTTCACTGTGCAGCTCCAGACCAACAGATGCCCCAGAAATGGACCGGAGGTGAATAGCTATTGTCCCATGGCTCCTGGTCTGTCTGTGCTTTCTCCTGTTTAATGTTCATGACAACCCTCTGAGCTAAATGTCATCACCTGTATTTTGGACACAAGGAAACTGAAGCTCAGAGAGGTGAACGAACTTGACTTGAGTAACCAAGCACAAAGCTGCAGAGGAGACCCCAATGCGGCAGACTCTATCTGATGCCCATGTGCCTAACCTTGGAACCTGCCTGTGGAAGGACCTAGTCCACAGTGCAAAGAGCCTCAAGTCCTTGAGAGCAGCCTCCCACAGTGCCACACCCAGACCAGCCCTTTGCTTGGCCCCCACCTGCAGCTTGTACAGAATGTTTCTTTCTCCTAAATATAGCAGAAATGCTCCATGAGCCTGTCTGCATTCACGATTGTTCCCTCTGAGAAGATATCAACTAGAATCTGAGTATAACTGCTCATTGAGAAGTTAAAGATTAGGCTGTATTACATTTTCCATACTAGGTTAATATATATATTACTGAAAAAAAATCATTTTATTTTCTGGCTCTTAGGAATGCTCTGGACCTGGAGTGAAGAACTCCATGTTTAAATTGAACTCTGCCACTTACTAGCTTTTGTCCTTGAGTAGTAAGTCAGTGAGACTTCTGAGACTCAGTCTCCCCTGGTTAAGAGAGGACCAGTAACACTTCCCCTTCTTCGGTAACATAATCAGTGACTTGGTCACCTTGCTGTATTTCTGGACTGTGTTCATAGTTGGTGAAATTGCAGTGCTTAAGAGACATGTTGTCCTACCATCACGGACAAGTAGGATGCTGGAGGGAGGGGATTGTTGGAGGTTTACATATATTAAATACCTACTTATGTCAATAGGTCATGAGTTAAAATTGTGATGAGTTTAAAGAAGTAGAGCAGGTGATTGCTATTTCCCCCTCCCTTTGCCACCGATTTACAGTTGACCCTTGAACAACACAGGTTTGAACTGTGCAGGTCCACTTATACATGGATTTTTTTTTTAATAAATCTTTTGGAAAAGTGGAGATTTGTGACAATTTGAAAAAAATTTTCCTTTTCTCTAGCTTACTTAATTGTAAGAATCAGTATATAATACATGTAACATATAAAATATATGTTAATCTATTGTTTATGAGTTCAATAAGGCTTCCAGTCAACAGTAGGTTATTAATAGTTAAGTTTTGGGGAGTCAAGTTATAGGTGCATCTTAGACTGCACCTTAGGGGGGGGTCTAACCCCTGAATTATTCACAGGTCAGCCATATGCAGCAGGCATCTCTCTCCTTATCTTCCCCTTACACAGCCAACAGTGAGAAACAGAGACCAAGTTTATGTTTAGTCATTTCAAATGGGAATGTAAACTTCTCTGTTTCTCACTGTTGGCTGAAGCAGTTGCCCCTCCCCTCTCCTCTCCCTTTTTAGTGGAACCTTCAAACATTGTATATATGCTATACTTATTGTTATTGCTATTGTTCTATTCCTCTTTCCTTGTAAACTATGAGCTGAAACCCACACTACTTATTTGAATGGAGGGCTTGGAAATTCATTTTCTGGAAGTCTTGTGGGGCAGAGGTATACCCACATAGCTTATTTTCATCCTCAGCACTACCACCTTGTCATCCTTGATGGGCCAAATGCACTTATAAGTTCTTTGCATTTATTTCTCAAACAAGGTTGGTACTAGTGTCATTTTTAAGATGAGCAAACCAATGCACAGAAAGCCAGGGAACCAGCTGGCGAGTAGCAGCCTGGAATGCAAGCCCAGGCAATGTGGCTCCAGAGTCTCCAGGCTCAGCAAGGAGGCTGTGGGCTCTCACTAGCAGCTGGACACGGCAGGGCTTTTCCAGAGGAAAGTGTGGCACTTGCTGCTTGTGGGAGTGACATTTCAACTGCATTTGAAAGAATACAAGTCTAAAATAAACAGGAGGTCTTTTCCAGATCCCAGGCTAAAATGATGGCCCAGCCATAAGCCAGAAAGAAGGTCCCTGTTATAACTGTCATCTTTGGGCAGCCCAAGCATTCCAAATTATATGCCTGCTTGAGTGCCTACAGCAGGCACCATGGACTTGGATCCAGATTGCTTATGTTATATTCTCGACTCTGCTACTTTATGCACATGAGCATGTATGAGGGTGTATATCTGTGATTTTAGGCAAGTCACTTCTCTCCTCTATACCTGAGTTAAACTCAGCTGTAAAATAGAAGTAACATTAATATGGAAAATCTGTAAGTTTGAGATGAGAAGTCAATGAATTAATATATTAACATATGTGAGATAGTGCAAGGCACAAGGTCAGCCTTCCATAAGCTGTTATACACGTAATAGTTTCTATTAACTACTTATCTCCAGCACATGTGTACCCACCTCTCTTATCACCAAGGCTGCTCCTAGAGAGAAGGAAGAAAGCAAGTGGGAGGCTCTGCATTAATCCAGGAAGAACCTGACCCTGGTAGTGAAAACAGGAAATGGGGAGCAAGAATAAAGGGTGAAAGGCATTTTAGAGGGAGAATAAATAGGTCTCGGTGAGGGAAAGAGAAAATTCAAGGATGACTTTCTGTGTTTGACTAATCAGGGAATGGTATGGCCTTTCCCATTGGTTACCTTAAACTGTTCTTTTGATATTTTCTCAATCTCCATCTCAAATATTTAATGAGATTTGATGTTCCTTACTATATGATTGCTGAGTGGCTGCCCTGTGTTTACTAGAGCTCTGGGTATTAATTGGTCCCTGCTGGGCTTTGTAAAATATCTGAAAGCAGGAATCAGTCCTCTGGGATGAAAGCTGCTGGGGGCAGGTTCCAGGCTTGGCAATTTTAGAAATTACCCCAAAATATCAGTCTGTCTCCCCACCAGTGTCTTCCTCTTTTCTCCCTGAAAAATGAGCGGGACCAAAGGAATATCCCAAACTCCACATTTTCTATCTGCAATGTTATGCATAATAGAATATATTTGATAGTTTCTATCATCTTGAAAAATCACTTTTCAAATATTGAAATAATAAAAAAACCCATCAGAGAACAGTGACATAATATTACCTTCTGTTGCCGTGGAGACCAAATTGCTGGTGTTCATCTGTGTGATTATTACTGGCATTTGCCCATATAATGCATGTTGGGTTTTCCTGGGAAGTAAGCACATGATGTTTATGATCACTGCAATGTGTCCAACTCACTTCAACTTATGTTTATTGTTGGGATTTTAGAAATGGTTTTATTTTCTAGTTTGATTCAATTTAATTTTCTGGAAGAGCATATTGTTGGTATCAGGTAAGCAGTTTCTTGGCTGTGCAGCTTAGTCTGATGGAGAGCCATTCTGTTCAGACGTGGCATGTGTTGTGCATATGTGTGTTTAGGGGAAACAAGTCATTGAACAGGGTCTCTAGAGCGTAGACTCTGTGGCTGTCATACTTGGAAGTACTCTGAGTTACCATGTTCCCAAAGACACTAAATTTACACCCATTAGAGTCTATGAATTACACCCAGTGTGAAGAGATGAAGACTTTAAAGATTCCTTCCATGAATCATCATGCTGTTGTTTATAAGAAAGAATATTTTTTGTTATAGAAACAAGAATTCCCTGAACTTAGGAGCCTACCCAGAAGACGCCCTCAGGTTTCTTGTGTCCTTCCCATGGCTGTCTCACTGCAACATTTGGCTTCTTTTCCTCATTCTATCTCCATCGCTACAAAAGCCCTGAGGAAAGGACTGAGTCTTCCTTGAACATGGCTGGATCCAGTCTGGGGACGTGGGGGACACTTGTATAAAGGATGATGGGGGAGCAAAGTGGCAGCCTTGTGAAGAAGGCCAGAGCAAGGCTTGCTTCCCCCAATATATAGAGGAGGCCATTGGAACCCCAAAATCAGTTCTTCCTACTCTTAGCTTAGAACTCTTTCAACTAGAGCATTTGGTTGTTTGGATATGAGTATCTGGAGATACATAGGTTTTTTAGCCATAAAACACACTTGTCCATTTAGGTGCCATTTATGTAAATATAGACTGTGGAAATATTTTCCAGACTCTAGACCTAAGCGAGCATGTTTGTTAAGTGCCGTATGGATATGATGGTTTTGATGATGAGAGATGACAGCGGATACCATCACAAGGGCGAGGTGGCCATTGTTATAACCAAGGTGTGCCTCAGGAAGCTGAGTCACTGACGGGTGGTGGTATTTGCCCAAGTTTGCACAGCTGGAAAGGGAAGAGGTTGGTAGACTCCATAGCCAAGGACCTGAGTAAGCTCTGTGACTTACTAGTGGTCTCATGGCTCAGTTTCCCCCTTTATAAAATGGCGAGCACTGTGACTCTCTACCAAAGACATGGTTTATATTGTGTGAACATGTTTATTGTCATGTCATCTGGGTCAGTATTTCCCATGAATAAATCAGAATTTAGGCAGATGATTCTCACTCTCTGACACCTGCTCCATCACGAGCCGTTCAGCTCATTATAAAAACTGCTGGGTTTTTCATGTGCATCTTGTTGACAAACATAACAGAGGACTGAGTATGTATTTATTAAATGGGTGAACATCACAGATTTATTTTTTCCATCTTCCCCTGGCCCATCTTTCAGGATCCAGAATGAAAGTGAATCACGCAAAAAGGCTTTGCCTTACAACATGGGCAGGTTACAGACCTCACAGCCCTCACTTTCCCCCTTTGTATAATACTCAGCTCACCGGCAATGGCGGTCGGTTCTCCTACTAGACAGAGGGCCCCATGGAGGAAGACCATGTGTCTGTTCTGTAACCCCAGCATCTGTGCTAGCACCTGATACTCAAGAAATATATGTACAAAAGTTAGTAAAATTTATGAAATATCCTATCCCTGGGTGGATTAGATAACTTCCTTTTTTACTGAACACCCACTCCCCCCATCAACAGTAGTAAATCGTGTTGGTAGTATCTTCACAGACGATCGCGTCCTAGTCACTTATATTCTTATTGGCAACAAGCCACTCCCTGCCAGCTTGCACCCCTGCCCCCTGCTGCTGCAGTAGACATGATAGGGAAGCCCTTCTGGAATCCTGTCTCAGGCTGTTCCAGCTGCAGCCAGGCTCCCTGTGCGCAGACCCTGCACTGTGCTGACCACCTTTTTCTTTAGCCTAGGCTGCTCCAGTGCTTATGACTAGAAACAAGCCTCCAACTTCACTGGCCATTGCTATCCCCTCTGCCTCACGGGCTGCTCTCTCTAGGGTCCACAGAGAATCCTGTTCTGTATCGATCTCATTCTCTTTCCCAAGAGAACTTTCAGCAGAGCTGACTCTTGCTCGTGGCGACCAGAATGTCTGCTGGCAGTTTCAGGGAAACACTCTGACCTTCGCTCAGCCTTGTCTGTAGGGTCTGAGCCTCTCCTGGGTGGGGTGGGGCGGGGTGGGCCTCTGCAAACTTGCCAAGGAGCCTTAATTGCCTCTGGGAGAATCAGCATGGATGCATCGAGTGTTGGCAACATGGTGCTGGCGTCCACAGCCCGCTCATTGTCCCAAAGCCCTCCCCGGGTTGTTTCATTTAATACTGATGGCGCCCCTGTGATTTGCTAACCCCTCCCACAGAAGGTGAACTTGACAAGGGAAAGTGACTTGCAAGAATTGTCATTATGCAGTGACTGTAATGGGGGATGTGGTGGGGACTTGATAATGGGGGGAGTCTAGTAACCATAATGTTGCTCATGTAATTGTGTATTAATGATACCAAAAAAAATGCAAAAAAAAAAAGATTTGTCATTATGGTAATTTTTAGATGCTGACTTAAGACTCCAAGTTCAATGCTCAGTTTGCTACAGAGAAGTTGTCTCCAGTCATCATGGCAGTGAATTCCTAGAGATAAAAGGGATGTGGTTCCATGGTTAATACTCAGACTCCATACTTCCAATTCATAGAATAATATTAGCTAAGCTATATTGAGTCCTTACTCTCTTCCAGCCCCTGCTTACGGCTCTGCCCACGTTATCTGGTTGCTTCCTCACTAGCAGATGCCCTAACTGGATGGTGCACAGCTTCTAAACTTAACTCTGTCCTTCTGACCCTCTTCCCTCTACTCTCTCTCCCCTAGGCTACTTTGAGGTGTTGTACCCTAAAATCACCATTATCGCAAACAAACATACTGCCTTATGCCTCTAAATCTAAACTCATGCTCTGATTTATCCCTGCAGGTATGCTCTGTTAAAGTCACAGCGATTTTACGGAGTTGGGATTTGGATCCTCCTATTTCTATCTGCCTATTTCTTTTAAATAGTAGGGTCATTTCTTACATGGGATTTTCCTGGCTGGCCCAAGAATGACACAGAGGCCTGTCTTTGTGCTACAGCGGCATTTGTGTATGAATTCATCATAACACTGGGCAAGCTGTACTGAAACCATTCATCTGTGGGCTGCCACACACTCGACTACGAGGGTCTTGAATCCAGAAATTAGGTACCAGTAATGATTTTATTTTCTAACAGCACTCTGCTTGTTTCAGTGCCTAGCCTAGAAACAACACCCAATAAATGATTCGGGAGTAAATGTATATCCACGAGTGACATGGCATCATGCTAAGCAATTTTTGTGTGTGTATCCTACGGAATTCTAAAATGTGGCTGTTTGTAATAATATCCACCCTAATCAGGGTCAGAAACTTCCAAAACTCTTCTTGAAAGATGTTTCTCTTGCCTTGGAGTAGAGGGATTACTAAAAGTAACATTTGAGTATAGGAAATGACAGAGTAGTTCCCAAGGAGAGAAAAATTCTCATTTACTAGGATCTCTGTTGAGAAACAGCATGGGGCTGCCACCCAGCTGTCTCTGACGTGGGTTTGGTAAAGTGAAGGTGGAGAGGACAGGTACAGGCCAGAGGGGCTGGGAGGCTGGCTTCGGGGACAGAGCAGGCTGGTATCGGGGCAAGGAGAAACCACAGGGAGAGTGGCCGGGCTTCGGTCTCCGCAGTAGAGAGGCTGTGTGAGGAAGCAGTGGCCCACTTGTGAAGATACTGCGTGAGGCTGAGAGCAGACTGCTGGCCTCAAGTCCCCAGACTGTAAGGGGCTCCTGTTCCCACCTTCCTATTCTTGGTGGTGCCTTCCTGTTGCTGACCTCACGCGGGTTCCGACC
Organism: Smutsia gigantea; assembly: GCA_032199065.1. Classification (NCBI taxonomy): domain Eukaryota; kingdom Metazoa; phylum Chordata; class Mammalia; order Pholidota; family Manidae; genus Smutsia; species Smutsia gigantea. Next base: position 133,295 of record JAVSCE010010263.1, read on the forward strand.
CGTGGAGCTTCTCGTTTCCTCTCTGCGCCTGAGTAAGTTCAGCAGACCTCCCCTCCTTTGTACAGCCTCCCAGTCTACTCCCATTTCTTCCACCTCTTGCATCTACCCTTCTTTTGCTTAAATTCACAAGCAACAATTTGCAAGGGAGAAAAGCTCCCTCAGTATTTGATCCTCAACAAGCTAAAAGTTCTATCTCCAAAAGATGTTTCTGCCAGATCACACAGCCAAGTCCTAAAGAATCAAAGGCATCAAATAGAACCAAAAGGAACTGCATCAAATTAAAAATAACACACAAAACGTAACCAACCTCCCCCACTGCTCTATCCGCCTGCTTCCTGTAACTCATGAGTGTGGTCTGATGATCAGATGGCATTCTATTAATACTAGAATGGCATTAATACAAATAATAGAATTAACTATAATAATGATAATTATTATTTGCTTATTCATGTTCTATTATTTTTGGAGTTGACTCTATAGTACACTTAATACCTGCCTGGCATCTGATTTATTATATAACTTAATCCTGTCAACAATTTTATGTTGTAGATGAAATCTCATGCTAAAATTATCTTTGATGGATTCTGTGTTTACACATGTGGAGCGGAGTCCTGAGGAACTTAAAATTTGCAAAGCCAGTGTTTGAGCTCAGGTTGATCCTGGCAATGGAGGACACGGTCATTTCACTCAACCCATGATCACTCAGGTTTTTACAATATCAGAGTGACTGGTAAATTTTAAGAAATATGTATTATCTGATTGAATGGAAGGATAGCAATTTTTTTCTTTAAATAAGAGCCTTCCCTCAAACTAGACTGTAAAAATAAAGACATTCATCAGAAAGGTGTTTGGGGTTTTATGATGATCTGACAACTAAATTGCGTGTTCAGTTTGAGTTGTGTAATGTTGTTCTCAATTAGATTAAATATTAAGAATCCAATTTGCCAGCTGCTAACAAAATTGCTGAACATTGCACACAGTTTGGGGAATTGCTTTTAATGAAGAACAAATGGAGGTAAAATCCTAGAAAACGACAGTGCCAAAGCTAAAATGTTTGAATAGATTCAGCATCTTCAAATGTGGAGGATTGAGTGTTTTCTACACTGGAATGATGCACTGACTCCAGTCACCTTAATTAAAGAATCTACTCTTTGCAGAGTCCTTGCTAATAGACACATTTGTGAAATGGCCCATTCATATCACTTGAAAGCTCTGTCTACAATCCTGAAAAGCAAGAGGTCACCTGTGTGTAGAAGACTGCATGGAAGTGGGGTTCTGGTTCCCTCTTATTTCCTCTTTTTATGCCCAGATCTCTTCTGCTCAGAGGAAAGGGAGGCAGTGTTTGTCCAGTGTGGTGGCCAGTACTGTCATTGTGCCTGTTGGTCCCCAAACTTGTCCTGTTTTTGCACTTTGGAACTCTGCTCTGTCTCCTCCCACACTTGCAAACTGGCTTGCACACCCCTTTCCGTGTTCCAGCTACGGATTCCTTGCAGGTGGTAATTTTTTGCCAAATGCTCTTCGCAGCACCCTGCTTCCCTTACCTATTTTGGTTGCCCTCACCCCATTGCTTGGAGGTAGCTGCTGTTGTGAGAGGTGAGCGATCCATGATTGCAGACGCCTGGCAGGCTGCATGCCAGGTAGAAGGTGCTCACCGTGTTCAACAGCGTATTGTCAAATCACGAGTGGTCAGTAAATGCAGACCAGCATTGCAAATAAGTCAAATGCCCTGGATCCAATCACCAAGTGCAATCTCAGTGCTATTGTTTTGGTGACCATGAGTTTAACAACCTCATCTTGACCCCTAAGGCAAGTGCAGCTACTAAAAACCACAGCAATATTTGATTGCAACATGGCCATAGACATAATCCAAATTTTATTTAAAATGTGTTCAGTGTTCAGATTATCTTCGGTTGACTAAATTTGATTTTTTTTGTGTGTGTGACACCCAATTCCTGACACTTTGAGAGATCTGCCACCCTGTCTCTTCATCCATAAAATGAGGCTGATAACACATACCTTACAGGGTTGATGTAAAAGCTCTAGATAAACTTTTATCTGTTAGGCAAATACTCTTATTTTTGCTTCAACCATTGTTATGATCATTGCCATCAAAGCCAGACATGCTTTGAATTGGTTTCCTATGGAACTAAACATTCTAACATGGCAATATTGATACAGTGAGCTCCTAGTTTCTTTGATAATCCCTCAGAACAGCCTGATATGTTTTCTTCGGGGCCAAGAGAGAGCTGACGTTCACTGAACTTCTCCCTTCCTGGGGAGGAAGAACTGGGTAGCGGTGAGGCATGTGGGCTCTGGGATGAGGCACCCCTTGTTCAGGTCATCACCATGTCCATCCTGACTGTCTGACTTTTAGCTGGTGAGCTCTATTCCCCCACCTTGCTTTTAGATATGATTGCAGGTTCGCTGTGAGTTTCAGATAAGGTGGTTTACAAGGAACCACACGGCTGTTGGTATGTTTGTGATCAGAACATAGAATCTGTTTTCGGTGCTGGTCTGCTCTGGTCTACTTTACAGGTTCCCTACAAAACAAGCTGAATAAAAAGCCCACCAGAACAGAGACAAGGACCAAATTCACAGGTGAGGTTTCAGAACTCAAAATAGGAGAATAATTATAGATGCTGACTCTGTGACTGCCCCAGGGTCAGGTGAAGGTTTTAATAGCTTTTGTATTTAAAATGACAAAAGCATAGAATTTTACATCTTTAAGAGACAATAGTGAATCTCTCTAGCTTCCAAAGTAGTATGGTCACCATGTCCCAAGGGACTAAGATTGACAGCTCACTTATTCTGCAGATAGGCCTGAGTCTCTGATCTTGGGACTGGCCACTTGGGATGGGAGTGATGGTGGCTTGACCCTCCACACACTGCGCAATTAATCCAGTGTATCTGATGGCTTTTGCACTTTCCTTCGGCTGGTTTCATTATCCCTGTTCTCACTGTCTTGCCTTCAATTGAGAAGGCTTTGATTCTGATGTTTCAACATAGTGCCCAGTAGGATGACAGAGCACGGCTGTGCTGTTTTGGAATCCTGGACTTGTCTCTTAGTAAATATGGGACCAAGGGTCATTCCTGAAACCTTTCTGGGCCCGTCACACTTTTGTAAATTTACATCATGATTTCAACTATCCAGATGGCTGTGTGTGGACTAGATGTGATGAGTAGTGAGAAGCCAGACTCACAGAGGAGAGCCTTCCCACGTGCCTCCCCATCACCCCTTGACAGGTACACTGGCACACATTTTGTACCTTTCTCATGTGTCTTTGAGTGCCTGAGAATTGATTTTTCTTCATGACACACTCAACACTCCACGAACAGACTCCAGTTTGTCTGGCATTATCTCCTATGTCTTGCAAATGAGTTTCAGCTCCAGTCAAGTTCGCTACAGATTCACTGTGACCAAAGAAATATACAGCAAAGGGTTCTTGGGGTGAAAAGGTTATACCCAACTTTATTTCCAGGTGGCAGGTCAGTCACTAAAATCCCTTTCACTCAGAGCGAGTCTGTGTTATCACTGCTGCTTCGGATGCAGCAAGCCAGTCTCTACCTCTGGGCCTCTCTGCACAGCCGTCCCGCACAGCCGTCCTCTGGGCCTCTCTGCACAGCCGTCCTCTGGGCCTCTCTGCACAGCCGTCCCGCACAGCCGTCCTCTGGGCTTCTCTGCACAGCCGTCCCGCACAGCCGTCCTCTGGGCTTCTCTGCACAGCCGTCCCACACAGCCGTCCTCTGGGCCTCTCTGCACAGCCGTCCTCTGGGCCTCTCTGCACAGCCGTCCCGCACAGCCGTCCTCTGGGCTTCTCTGCACA
>JAVSCE010010263.1:137218-167484 GCA_032199065.1 Smutsia gigantea
GGGCCTCTCTGCACAGCCGTCCCGCACAGCCGTCCTCTGGGCTTCTCTGCACAGCCGTCCCGCACAGCCGTCCTCTGGGCTTCTCTGCACAGCCGTCCTGCACAGCTGTCCTCTGGGCTTCTCTGCACAGCCGTCCCGCACAGCCGTCCTCTGGGCCTCTGTCCTCGGCGCTGCCACCACTCCAGCCTCCGCTCTGTTGTCCTACAGCCTTGCAGCCCCACCACCCAGTCTCCAGCCGAGCACTGGGTGGAACTCTTTATATTAACACAATAAGGCTTATTGCCTAAAGGTGTGGAAGCGGTAACATAGCAACAGGCCAGTTACATTTAAGTTCAGTGAGGATCCTGGCCATAGGAACCCCACTTAATCCACATCCTACTTTATCTCCTGGACCCATTTACCTTAGCAGCCTACCCTTGATTGTATGTCCCCAAACTTTACTCATTTGTTCACCCTGTGTCTTTGTTTATGATGATTTCTGTGCTTGGCACACCCCCCTCATCCCTTCTCCATTTGCCTAATGCTTTAAGATCAACTGCAGGGTCACCGCTTACAAGAAGCCCTCCTTACCCACACCCTTCTACACACTTATGACATCCTAAGGTGTCTCCTGGTATGACTGATCATAGCACACTGCAGTTATGCATTTGTGTCCCTGGTTCCTCAAACTTGAGAATATTTCCTTCCATGCATGGGCAGTGCCTGTTAATCTCTGGAGCTCCAGTGTTCTTAGCATGGTGATGAGCACACAGGAAGCACCAAATATACAGAAATTAGGATTGTGATGGGAAACAGAATTGGAGTGACCCCACTGACTTGCTGAAGAATATACAAAACCCAGTGGGACTCCTGACCATAATTCTTCTAATATGAAAATATAGTTCTCTAATCCAAATAGAGCAATTACAACAGTATATGCGTTCACGCAAAATATACAACATTGGTATTCAGGAAACTAGAAGATGGTTATGATTATTGAGTCAATGTATCACTTTATCTAATTCTAATGAGTTACTCCATTTTAAAATTCTAAGTAGGTCAAAAATCTCTTGGTGACATAGGAACTGACCAATTTACTAAAGAAAACTGCATCCCTTAAGTGCATAAGTAGATGGCTTCATATGGAATTCTTACCAACAATTATCATAAGACTGGTGTGCTGCATGTTTGGTGTGCGTTATGGAAAGCAAAGAACTATCTCCTTTATCCTTACTCACCCAAGGAGGGCAGTCAAGTGCTTGTCTGAGATATTAGAGCCAGTGAGTAGCAAGGTCTGGACTTCACCTCTTGACCCCAGGTTATTCCTGTAATTTCAAGTCCACTGAATTTTTAAGCAACTCTATTGTTTTGCCCCACAATATGGAAATTAAAAAAAGAATTACCTTCCAGTGATTTTGGTGCAAGCTGAACTAAAAAAGTTACCTCTTAAAAATCACTGTTTATAACAGGCTTATGAACAGTGAGGAAAGAGAACAATATTTAGGAATCAGGAATGAAAACAATGAGCAGCAAAGGTTGTTGGGGTCTGACTTTCAGCCACACAATTTGTCCTTGTCTTCTGGACCATGTAGAACAGTTGAAGACTCAAGGGGCTTCGTTCAGTGATGTTCCAACTTTATTGTTTGAACTAAGGAATTCCTTTTCAGATGAGTTCCCTTCAGAACCCGTCATATAACTGCTGCGAGCAGCAAAGCTCTGAGGAAGTGGGAGCCTCCCCCACCCTGCCTTCTCTTGCTGCTATTGGCACCCCTGTGACTTCTCAACATAGGGACAGGCAGGAATCCACTGGTCTGTTGTAACTCTCTCCCCAGCCCTGACCAGCTCTCCCTGTCCGCTCCCTGTGGCCCTGGCACCCAGGTCCAAGGCACTTCCGGGGCAATCTGCCTCAGGAAGGTGGCGTTATGCCAGTGGCTTCGTTGGCAGAGGAGATCAAGTCTGCAGGTAGGCATGAAGGGGGACTGATACACAACACCTTCCCCCACACTGAATGCTGAACCCATGGGAGAATTAGGCAAAATAATAATAGAAATTGGATATCAAACTAAGATATGAGGTCATTTGGTTTACATCTTCGGATCAAGGGTGCTCCCAGATATTGAACTCTAGAATTAACTACTTACCTGGTCAGGTACAGCAGTGCTAGGAGAGTGCAGGCTCCCTTGCAGAGTATCTCCTCTCCCAGGCTTCCCCCAGGGATGAGGACGACCTGCTACTAACAAAGGAAGACAGGAAAGAGCCCAGTTTAGCCCATACTCACCATTTGCCTAGTAATGGGCAGAGCCGGGAATATTATGGTCATGGATGTCCCGCTGTGCTGAAAATGATCGACAGTGGACAGCTAGTGCCCTCATCCACAGCGTGTCCTTTCCCCGGCCCCCCATCCATTGGCTCTGGCCCCACTCAGGCGACCTCATGCAGTATGCTCCCAGACAGCCCTTTGGAGAGTGGAGGGCATCTTTCCAGCTTCACTCGACCCTTCTTGTGCTGTCACTTCAGTCAACCACACAGATGGATTGCCCACCATGTGAAAGCAGCTGGGTGTAGAAGGTGAATGGCATTCTGTCTCTGACTCCCAGGAGGTGAGGTGGGGGTGTGACAGACGTACAGAGGGAGAGCGATGCAAGACCAAGTTTACTTGCTCACGGCCGGAGCTGTGTAGATGTCTGTGCTCACTTCACTGTCTCCTGTTGGCCCTGCCCAGTGCGGGAGCCATGTGTAGGTCGGGGCTGCACGCACATGCGTGTAGAAAGGGGCAGGTGCCTGGGTGAGCACCTCCCTACCCCACAAGCATCCATTGGTCCGAGCCTGACAGCTCTCACCCCTCCTTCTGCTGCTCAAGGAAGCTCTCTGGGATGTCGGTAAGAGGGCGATGGGGGTGACTTGGTCATATTAAGTCATATTAATATGAAATCACATTGTGATTTCTATATTTTTAACTATTTTTGGTAAGAAATAGTAGTAGTTTAACTCACAGCTAGTCACCACGACCCTGTGTTAGGGGACAAAATTCAGGAACTGCTGACTAAGATAACAGCAGTTTATTGCTAATGAAGATAAATGATCAAAAAGTTAAAATTCTTTTTCTGGGTTACATCTAGTTAGTTGCAAAGCTGTGGCTAGGCACAAGGGGGTTTTGATTTCCTTTGTAATTTATATAGCTGGTTTCCTTTTTTAAAGTTGGGCCCCAGTGTGGGTTAGAAACTGAACTTTTCTGCTTCCTGGTTGTATGAACACAGGCTATTAAAGCTTCTGAAGGTCAATTCAAAGAGTAAGCTGAGCATTGAGACTAAGAGCGAGTGGCTTCCAGCGCCAGACCAAGCCTGAACTGTTGAGCCACCATTTGTTTGCCGTGTGGCTTGCAAACACATTATTTACCACTCTGGGGCTCAAGTTTCCCAGTCTATAAAACAGGGAATAAGTAACTGTACTTATTTCATACGGTTGGCATAAGAATTAAATGATTAATACATATAAAGCACTTAAATAATGCCTGACATTTAATGGAGTCAAGTAATAAATGTTAGCAATTTATTAATGCTGCTATAGTTATTATTATTTTCTTATTGGTTAAAAATGAGATAATAATGAAAAACTGACTGAATCACCAAAAAAAGGAATCCAGGGGCCAAAAAATAGTACCAAACACAGCAGGAATAAAATGAACAGTAGCTAATGTTAAAAGAACTCTAGATTTTGAGATCCGATAGAGCTTGCATTCCTTATTCAAACAAACATCCAGAATAATAAAAACCAGTTCCATGTATGCATTCTCCCACAATTGTAACACAAAAGATGTACTGATGGGTCTATCTAAAAAGACATCTTGTCTTATGGGTATGTTTGAATTAAATGAAAAGTTATCCGTGTTCACCACATGCCAAGTAAAATCAGATTTTGTACATATTTCATATAGAGTATAAATAAGTATATTGATATAGGGCATAAACATCTACAGCATGATTATTGTGGCAGTGTAGCAAATCCAAATCCAAATGCCCAAACTGTGTGAGAGCCCCAGTTCTAAAGTAGGGGCCAAGGGTGACCTTCAGTCCAACGGCGTGTTAATCAAGCCTCTGTTGTCTGTGGAGACCTCTAGAGGATGCTACAGTCCATCCATCTATCCTTTCATTCATTCCATTGTTTATGGAATCATTGAATTTCCATGTGCCAGGTATTTTAGGCTAAAAGACAAGTAACTCATGGCTTCTACCCCGGTGGTGTTCAGGGAGGGTTGGAGAGAGACATAGAGAAGTAACTGGTCTAATGAGGTATGTGCAAGGGGACCTGAGAGGAGAGAGTGGTTGAGAAGTTCCACAGAGGTCATGACATTCCACCTGAGTCTCCGTGGTGAGTTTCAGGCAGCAGGGTGATAGGCTGTTAAAAGGAGAAAGGCAAGCAGAGCTCTGGAGTGAAACGAGAGGTGGCAGATGGCCTGGGACTGTGGTCAGGGCTTATGGCCTTGAATGCCACGCTAAGGAATGCGAACTTCATCTTTAGACAGTGGGCAACACGGTAAACCAATTTGTACCCACTCGTGCTGCAGACGGAAGGTAAGAACTGAGCAGTGAGGCCCAACAGCAGGATGTGTTAATAATTAAAGGGAGCGATGCAGATGACTCAGACTGGGGCAGAGACAATGGCATTGCAAGAGTAGAATCTTCAAGATTTCCTAACAGATTCTTGAGGCGAGACAGAAATCTGAAGTCCAGGAGATCTCCCTGGCTTTCTTCAGTGTTGGGCAGAGAGGGTACATTAACAAAGACCAGAGGGAGAGAAGGATCCTGTAAGTAGGACAGTCATAAGCTCCTTTTTAGATGCCTTTGCAACAATAGGCAAGCTATCCAACCAGCAGTTTGGAATAGATCAAGAGTCCAGGGCAGGAATTAGATGCAGAGATGGAGATTCAAGAGGTGTTTATAGAAAGGTCTGAGTTGATAGCAAGCTTAGCTGTCTTTGTTAGGGAACAAATGAAGTAAAAAGCAAAACTTCCCAACTATCACTAGTAAGGCCTTAATACAAACCAGGTGCTCTGCTAATAAGCACTTTGATGTTATCATCTGCCTCCCCACATTAGGGAACTGACACCTGGGCTGTTAGGGGCCAGCTCGGTCACACCGTCAGCGAGGGGCCCCTCACGAACAGGAGCAGGCCTGTTTGACTCCAGACGTTTTAATCAGACCCAGCAGAGCCCCCAAAGGATTTCAACTCGGGTAAAATCCAGGTGGGTCACTGTCAGCGTTTGAGCTGCGTCATCCATAGAGGTGTTCCTGGAGGTTGTCAGCGAGTGTGACCTACATAAACACAGTCCCTTTCCGTGCACCCCAACGAGACATTGCCTAAATCTGAATTTTACCTGATAGCCGGGTTCAATCCTTAGCAGCAACCCTAGAGGTCCATGTCATGGCCAGGCCCTCTTTACGCCTGGCGTGCGGGCCCTGGACCAGAGCCTTCCACTGTGAGTTCACCCAAGGCCCGATGTTCTGTTTGCCTGCCCTGATTCCTATGGATTGTTTAGGGTTTCCATTCCAGACTGCTGGAAGGGGGGCAGGCTAACGTGGGGAGATTGTGCAAGCCTTTTCAATCCGCTTCATCCAATTCTAACGGAGGTGTCTTGCTCTTCCGCACTGGCCCTGTAGGCCTGGAGGGCCGGCTAATGGGATTTTCTACGGCATATCGTTCACTTTCAAAAACTGGTGCTGTTGAGTGATTTAGGCAGAACAGGGTCTGTTTCGTTTCATTCTGGTTTTGATCATCTTCAGCCATATTGTGTTTTCACGATTTCTCTTTGGATTAACGTTTTGGCTTAATATTGTCTCAAGGATCATACGGAATCGGCCTTAGGAAGATTCCCCAGTTTTCCTTATTGCCTTCTCTTGAAAAATCGATGTGATATTGCTCTCTAGTTTTAAAAGTCAAACTTAGTGACAGTTTTCATAGATCCCTTGCTCTCTGAAATGGGTTCTGAAGCATTTTCTGAAGGAGGCATTGGTGGTAAGGAAATGCCGTTGTGAGGAGGTAGCAAGAGGAGAAAAAGGGGCTTTGGGGGCCTGAAGCACAGACTGGGGACTCAGCCGCCGAATCTGACGCCCTTGCTGATTCCCAGCCGCTTCTGTCTCTGCTGAGGCCAGAGGCGCCGCAGGCCCTGACTTAATGCCTCAGTCAAAGCAGGCAGCCCTCGCCAGCGCCTGTCCTCTGCCAAGCATGCATGCCAGGGGCACACGTGGCTTAGGATGTAGCCCCTGAGCTTGAGAATCGTTTCTAATGCAAGTAAAACAGAGTCCCTTACGCAAGCCATTTGATTCTTTGAGCCACAGTCTTTCATATCTGAACTAAGAATTGGAGATCCTATCACTGATTATTTGGTCTTATCAGAACTGTGGGGATGAAAAATGGTACAAGCAAGGAACAGATACATGTCCAGAGCATTCGCCAACCCGTGAGTACGTCTGTGTATGTTTTCAGGACATACGTACATATATTAAATGTACGTAATACACATACGCACATCTTAACGTGGAAGTATTCTACAAGTATCCACAAGAAATTTTTGGGCTCTGGAGAATGAGGCACTTTACACTGTGTTTCCTTTGGTAATATTGAGATTTTTACCATATCTGTATTCTAATTTTGAAAATCAAAATTAGATTATCTCCCTTGTATGGTACTTGTTAAGGATCAAATGACATAAAAGTATAAAGGAATATCCAGATGCTTCATAAACAGTGGATTCCTTCTTGTTTCATAGACCCGGAGAGTCCAGCACACTCCTCTGGGCTATGCACAAGCTCTGCTAGTCTTTCCACAGCTGTACGGACTTCTGATTTTAACATAGTAGGAGAGATGAGAAGTGGAAGTGTGGGGATGACCCTGTGTATCTGGTGAACATGAACACAGGTGTTCTAGCTGGCTGAATTTGCTGCTTATGAGATGGAAATGTCTTTTAATTCCAAACCTTGTTGAATGTCTCTTGTAAGTTCAAATCAGAAGGGATCTGGTGGCCTCGTTATGCAAAGCCGGACTTCTCCGAGGCCCTGGGGTATAGAGGGGGCTATGGAGGGTTCCTTTCATACATTCTCTGGTGCCCGGTCCACATGCCCCCTCCAGCTCTGTGTCACTCCTTCTTCCTCACACTGCTGGGGATGTTGGTGGCCGACAGCAATTGGCCAAGCCCCTTTCCAGAGATTGCCTTGTCTGATAGGGTTGATGACCAAGGTCACACCTCCTCCCCAGGGGTAACCCACACCCAGTAATGGGCAATGCATGGGTACAAAAACCCAAGGCCAGACAGCTCTGCAGGTCCAGAGCTTGCAGTGGGATCCACTGAGGTCTCTGTTGTCCCTCCATGATGGGACAGTGCAGCTCCTCCCCCTGCCCCATCCTGCTCTCCTGAGAGTGCATCCCTTGACCTTCCGGTAGGCATAGTGCTGTCTCAGAGACTTTTTCCTGGGAACTAACCTGACACCATCTTAGAGCTGTGGACAGCAGACCTGATGCTTCCATGCAGGTTTCTGAATTTGTGGCAACTCGCCTCACATGCGAGCCCATCACGATGCAGACATCAGAGTGAGTATAGCCACCATCACCGCCTGCCATCGCGGCGCCATGGGGAGGGCAGGTGTGAAGTGCAGAGGGCTGCTGACCCCCATCAGACCTGTCCTGCCCACACTGGATCCACTCAGTCCTCTTAGGTGGCATCAAGGAAAAAGGAGGCCAAACGAGGAGGCTGCCCCAGCTCCCACATACCAGTCAACTCACACAGGCCAAGAGGGTGGGATTCCACCACCTCCCTCCTGGGCTGTCTTCCAGAAGGACAGGCAAGGCAGCGCAGGCTCAGGAAGAGCCATTTGCTCCTTCCGTTCATGTCCACGTGAGCTGTGGATGGAAAGGCCACACTTACGTCCCTGGAACTACTCCGCCTCCCTTTCTGTGGCCAAACCCCTCCCCCTAGGATGCCTATCTCTGCTGTCCCTGTACATCCCTCCAGACACTTGCTCCAAGACATCCTTGTCTCTTGAGTTTGCAGGAAGTCACAACTAACTGTCCTGTTTCCTCCTTTTCAGCATGCCTTGGGCTCAAGTAAATCGTGGACTTTGCCATCATTTCCTCATCACATGGACCACATTTGTGTAATTCTTCCAGTTGAATGCATCCTAGATCCACAAACAAAGCACAACGCACAGGGCCGTCTGACCCCGCCTGCTCACAGAGTCTCTTATTTCCACACTGATGACTTGCCCTCACCACTTCTTGTTTTACAGCGGTGCATTTTTCTCCTTTTCAGCCCTGTGTGCTCCTTACTCACCTACTGCGAGGGCGGGTCATTCCAAATTCCTCATCTCCCCGTGCAGAGGAGCCCACCTGTCCCCATGTCTTCTGTGGTGCACCGTGCCCCAGTGAGGGGATGGTGTGTGAGCGGGTCCCGTTGTTTTCACAGGCCTGTGAGGCCTGCCTGTTGTCCCTGTTGTCGGCATCATCTCTTATTAGTCCCACTCTCACTGCTGATGTTTCTGTTTTAATCTGAACCATGTGATACGCTAGAGGCTTGGTGGAGTTTCATGTTTTCCCCACAGTGAGACCGGGAGGAGACTCACGTGCTCTCTTGTCCCGGCCTCTTGAACCACTGCCCAGTTTTCCCCAGGACCAGCACGCAGCCCTCAGCTGCTGTTCTGCTTCCCTCACAGGGGAGCTTCTACGTGCCGTCGGAGAACTGCATGCAGCGGGCCTACAAGTGGCACCGGGAGCTGTGTGCCCTGCTCCTGCGCGCCCGCCGCGGGCTCCGCGCCCACTTCCTGAGTATCATGACGGACATCCCGGACGTGCCGCGCGTGGAGCTGGGTAAGGCCGGGTGCAGAGACACGCTAACCCCGGCAGCCACCCTCCCCTTTGGGCTGGGGCCTGGACACAGGCGGTGAACTTCCGTAACCACCACAGCAGCGTGCACTGGTCAGGTAGGGTTTTCTGCTCTCTGTGTCCTTCCAGCAGGACAGAACCCTGCATGTGCAGAAGCGAGAAGAAAAGGCGGAGCACCTTGAGGCACACTCCCTCCTTCCTTCACCCAGGCCTTTATGGGACACCTGCTACCCTCCTGGCATTGTCCTCACATTGTGCCAAGTGGCTAAGAGAAATTGCCTTTTCATAATTAGGCAGTAGTGACAGGATGGCAACTTAAAGGACTGTAAAGCAATCCCAAGAAAGAACTACATGTATACTTTTTAATCTGGATGGTTACAGTACTCTCTTAGTAGCCATCATAAAGGTTTTCTGGGGATGATTTGCTTCTTGCACATCATCAGGCATCATGGAGACCATTGTGCCTGAATCCCTTCTGATTGACAGATGGTGGAACCGGAGAGAAGCTCAGGGAGATGAAATGACTACTCAGGGCCACACAGCAACGCATGGCGCAGAGATCCTGCAGTGACTCCCAGGCCGGGTCCTTTATATCATGTCACACTCATTTAAGTGGGCTATGTTGTGATTCTGCTCAGCGTCCTGCAATGACGCCCCTTTGCTAAAACTGAGGCCAGGTCTTCAGCCTGCTTTTCAAGGTTAATAAGATTTCCTGCTGGATACTTCCATTTCCCTACCTGTTCCCCTAGACCTCGCCTGCTGAGTTAATTGGGTCTTGGGCAGTATTTCTGGCCTTGTACTTTGTCCATTATTGCACTGGACAAACCTCATAACAATGATTTATTCCCCACTAGACCTTGGGTGCCTGAGAGCAGGTGTCCCTCAGGGCCCTGGCGTATGGGGCGTGGCACGTGGTGTGAAGGAGCAGGTGTGGCCTCATTGGTGACGGCTTGGGTTGTGGAGACATCTTACCCTCTTGCTCTGTCGGCTCCAACACCCTGGGCAAGTCAGACCCTACTCTGAGTCACCCAAGAGTGAAGCTGGTTTTTTTCGTACTGGAATGATCTGCATGCAGTAAAGACACGTACAGAATCAGAGTCAGCCTCGTAGCTCAGAGACAATGGCGATTGTGCAACAGTGGTTGACTTCTTGCTTTAACTTTTTTTTACCCAAAGGAATTGAATTTGTGTTTATTCATTCACTATCATATTTTCATTGAGAACCTGCTACATTCCGGACACCAAGGGCACTGCCAAGATCAATATGACAAAAGCCCACTAGGCCTGATGGGGTTCAGACCTGCCAGGTAGATAAGTTGTCTCCTTGCAAGGCACTGAGGGATTGATTGCATCCACCCACCAGGGGTAACAAAGCTTTAAGTAGAACCACACCATGGCCAAGTGCAAACCACTGACCAGAGCATCTCAGAGCCAGGGGAGAGTTCCAACACAGGCACTGTGAACTTCAAACCACTAACAGCCAGAGGCTGATCACAGATGGTGAGATCACAGGCTCCTCTGCTGGGGGCCTGGAAGATGGTGGTGACCATCAGTATCAGCTTCTGTAGGCTCTCTCCCACGTGTGATGTGTGTGCACCTGCAAAATGTGGGATCACTGACCTGCACTGGGCTCTCTTCGAATGGGGGGCGGGGGGCATCTGTTTCTCAGAATAGCATCCGAGAGACGATGTTGAACTCTGTCTAGTGTGAAGTCACCCGGCTCCAAATCAGGTTTTATCCTCTTTATAAACATGACCTCTTTAGGCCACAGAATGGGGAGAAGGAGAGTTCTCGGGAGCTGTGTTTCCTTCTGTCACATTATGTCAATTTGAAAACTATGCTTCTTTCACACAGCAACAGCTGCATTTCAGTGTGTGTCCATCTAATTGTATGTGTTTTTTTCTCTTTTATTCCTAGAGTCTCTTGCTGTTGAAGAAACACTCTCCCAGCTGTGCTCAGAGCTACAGGTAATCAGAGCACTGACTTCTTGGGCCTGACTGTCAGTAGTTCTACAGGGCAAACGTTGCTGTGTGCTTGGCTTAGAAATCAGAGAAGGAAGGACAGGACTTAGGGCCTTATTCTAGATCTTAAACTGAAGAAATACTCTTCCATCCCATTACCTAAATCACTAAGTGTCCGCTAGATGCCTGTTGTGTGCTTAACTCCATGTGAGATATTTTGGGGAAACAACAACAGGTTACAGATCTGTGTCCCTGGAACTCACACTGAATTTATTTATTTGTCCAGTACCCATACATTTAACAAACATCTATTGACTGTGACCATGTGCTGCTCACAGAGGGTGGTAGAGACCTAGCACTTGTGGTCACACAGCCTCGGATACAGCAGAAAGCCAGCATCAGTGATGTCAGTGATGATGATGAATACGGTATGTGCATTTGCCAAAATTCGTCAAGCATGTATTAAGAATATGTGCTCAATGAATACCTGGCAAGTGTATATTATTGTTATTTATGTCACATTGTGTTGGATGGTCTGGGTGGCTACTGTCATACTTACATGACAAGAGGCAAATTAAGATGGAAGAAAATGTGGTAGCTCAGGGCTGGTGACACAGCTCAGCAATGCCAGAAGCTGGACTCATTGCAAACGGACATCTCTGTCTTCCAAATCGGTGTTTCTCAACCCTCACTGCACAGTAGAAACACATTTAGAATTTTAAAGATGTCCCTTTGCCTAAGTCCCATCTAAACTGGTTGAAACAATACCTGGGCACGGAGCTTAGGTATCTGTATTTTTATTAAAACAGCCTCAGCTCGATCAAAACCACACTGACATGTCATTTCACACCTGTTAGAATGGCTGTAAAAAAAACACAAGAGAGAACAAGTGCTGGAGAGGAGGTGGAGAAAAGGGGAGCCCTTGTGCACTGCTGGTGGGAATGTAAGCTGGTGCCGCCACTGTGGAAAGCAGTATGGACAGTCCTCAGAGAGTCAAACCTGGAACTCTCAGATGGCCCGGCAATGTCACTTCTGGACACAGACCCAAAGGATGCTCAACAGGGTTTTTTTAAATTTTATATATAATTTATTTTGGTATCATTAATCTACAATTACATGTGCAATATTATGGTGATTAAACTACCCCTTCATCAGGTCCCCCCCACCAACCCCTTTACAGTCACTATCTATCAGCGTAGTGAGATGCTATAGAATCACTACTTGTCTTCTCTGAGTTGTACAGCCCTCCCCATGCCCCCCAACATTACATCTGCTAATCGTAATGCCCCTTTTCCCCCTTATCCCTCCCTTCCCACCCATCCTCCCCAGTCCCTTTCCCTTTGGTAACTATTAGTCCGTTCTTGGGTTCTGTGAGTCTGCTGCTGTTTTGTTCCTTCAGTATTTTTTCTTTGTTCTTATACTACACATATGAGGGAAATCATTTGATACTTGTCTTTTTTGGCTTGGCTTATTTCACTGAGCATAATACCCTCTAGCTCCATCCATGTTGTTGCAAATGGTAGGATTTGTTTTCTTCTTATGGCTGAATAATATTCCATTGTGTATATGTACCACTTCTTCTTTATCCATTCATCTACTGATGGACACTTAGGTTGCTTCCATTTCTTGGCTATTGTAAATAGTGCTGCACGATAAACATAGGGGTGCATCTGTCTTTTTCAAACTGGGCTGCTGCATTCTTAGGGTAAATTCCTAGGAGTGGGATTCCTGGGTCAAATGGTATTTCTATTTTGAGTTTTTTGAGGAACCTCCATACTGCTTTCCACAATGTGTTCAACAGGATTTTGAGGAGATAACTATACCCCCATGTTCACTGCAGCATTATTTACAATAGCCAAGATAGAGAAAACACCTGAGTGTCCACTGGCAGATGAATGCATAAGGAGAATGTGGTATAGACACTGGAATATTATTCAGCCATAAAGAGGAAGGAAATCCTGCCAATCTGTAACAGTAGGGTTGAATCTTGAGGGCATTATGCTAAGTGAAATAAGTCAGATAGAGAAAGACAAACGCTGTATGATCTCACTTATATGTGGGATATATTCGTAGAAACAGAGAACAGATTGGTGGTGGCCAGAGGCAGGTGCTCAGGGTGGGAGGAATGGATGAAGGGGGTCAAGAGGTACAGACTCCCAGTTATAAAACAAGTGAGTCATGGGATGTAAAGTACAGCATGGTGACTGTAGTACTGTACTTGAAAGTTACCAAGAGTAAAATCTTAAAAGTTCTCATCACAGGAAAAAAAAATTATTACTGTATGAGATGATGGATGTGTTAATGAACCTTGTTAGAGAAATCATTTTGCAATATATACATATACCAAATCAATATATTGCCTATGTTATACGTCAATAATATCACAACAAAACTGGAAGAAAAACATTAGAAATAAAAAGCTCCTCCAATGGATATAATTTGTAGCCAGGGACGAGAAGCCCTGCTTTAGATCATGTCATGAAGTCAGCAAAGTGGAATGTCACTGTGAATGGCCAGCAGGCTCCTGTGGAAGGCTGAATGCAGAGGTGGGCATTAGGTAGGGGGTGGAGGACATTAGAGACCAGCCTGAGCAGGAAGTGCAACTTGACATGAGCCTATAGGAAGGGACTTACCTGTAGGGATAATTGGGAGTCGCATTGCAGGCCCTGCTCATGGTAAAAAGGGGGGACAGTGGGCTACACGAGTTGCACAGAAGACCATTTGTAGAGTGCATAGGGGGACAATGAGGCTGGCAGAGGACAGGGAATTCCATGTGGGAGCTTGCACTGTCTAAGACTCTGCTGCCTTGGAAAGGGCCCACGGGCTCTCCAGCCACAAATGGCCCGGGCGCATATCCAGGCTCCAGACCTTTTTGCCTGTCAACTCCATGATCCCGGATGTGTGTTAGGGCCTTGCGTTGCTTATCCACGTGCTGTGGTTGTTGTGAAGGTGTGCCACAGAGAGCTCCCGAGAGGACCTGCCAAGTGCCCAGCTCACTGGGTCTGCTCTGCAGGGCTGACCTCTCCTTCCGGGCCTGCCTCAGGCTCTGTCCCCACTCCGCTGAGCCTGGCCAGAGGAATGGGCAGAAGGAGGCACAGCTCAGCTCGCCAAGAAGAAACCCTTGTAAATTGTTGAGAATTTAGGTTTAGGAATTTTTTAAAATGCACACGGTTAGCTTTCAAATTCACAATTCACAAGGTTGGCCTGAGGAGCAGATTTGCAACTGCATGTCACCCCGCCCCAATCCTTCCTGTTGGGACCAGCAGGGAGACTAGGTGAGGAGTCAGAGATGGGGTGTCCTGTGGGCTCCCTGCGGCTGCCGTGCTCATTAGGCTGCGGTTCCCTGAAGCTTCCCTCCTGGAGCCGGTCTCATCATGGCTGCACCACCAGCAAGGACACGGGAGCCGGCAGGGCCTCTCAGCCAGGCCCGCAGCTAGTGACCTGTGACCTCCCTGTGACCACGGGCTTTACCAGAGCACTTGGTCAGGGGCACCCAGTGTGTGGTAGAGGGGAAGGGGGCACACCCCTGTGCCACACGGCACTAAGTCCACTGCCTCTGTGCCCCCGGCGCTGCGCACGGCAGAGGCTTATCACTGGTGGGGGTGAGCGGGGGCTGTGGTAGTGGTGGGCAGTCATGGCATACTGCAGAAGTAGTCACATCAGAGCCAGGGAGACCTGCTAAATGCATGGCTTCAGGCATGTTGCTTAATCTTTATGGACTTCTCTTTTCCTATCTAAAATGGGGATAAAGCCACTTGGTTTTTATCAATCTCTTTTTCTCTCAGCCAGTAAGCATGCACATTGGCTACCCGCGTGCTGCTGTTTTATTTGCATTGTGTGCATTTTCTCATTTAATAGGTAGAGCAGTTGTACAGAGTAAGTAATCGTTCCGTGCTTGGGGAACAAAGAATCAGGGCTCTCTGCTCACAAAAGGCTGAGTCTCTGGCCCAGAGTCCCGGTACTGGCAGAACAGGGGCAGAAGCTGGTCCTGGTGGCACCGGGCCCTCCCTCCCCACCAAGATGCTGTCCCAGGGAGCAGATTCGGGCAGAGAACAGTAGTGAGGTCTGTGCTGTGGACGCAGAACATGCTAACCTCCCTTGTCTGGTGCAGTTACCCTTGGGCTCTGGCTTGTCGCTCTCCTGGTGGCAAAGTGGGTTCTGGTGCTGCACAGGACCAGGCAGGGACAATGGTGAAAAGGCCAAGGTCCTTTTGTCTTCGTGGCCACAGAGGATCAGTGTTCTCCTGGGACTGCATTTTTGGTCTATTGGTGCAGGAGAGTTGTGATTCATTTTAGGAACATGTTGTGAGTCCCCACCACTCACCAGGCCCTGCATCAGGTCCTAGGGCCTCAGCGGCGAACCCCCTCCCTTGGGGGCACAGTCTAGCGAGGTGACTTGTTCACTCTTGAGCCGAGGTGTCCGGAAGGGTTCCTGGTAATGAATGCTGGAATGAATGGGTGCAGCAATGAACGGCCATGCCACATGCTACTAAAGGTGAGGAAGTGAGTGACGCTGGAGCAGGTAATGTCGCACATCGCAAAGGAGGTGTAAGTGTGCCCCTTCACTGATTCAGCACCCTGTGGGTGCGCCGCGCTGCCACGGATCAAGGGGGGAGAGGCGGTTAGAGACGGCCAGGGCGCAGGCACGCCCCCCTCCGTGGTTTCCCGGGACGAAATGCGCGCACGCGTGCACCCTGCCCCATCGCCACTGGGTCTCCCTGTCCTGATGGGCCTCGCGGACAGGGGCGTGGACGCTGCAGATGTGGACACCGATCCGTGCGTGGTTGGAGCCCAGGAGGACGTGTTGCTGAGGGTCTGGAGGCAGGCGCCAGTGACCCCGGGGGAGGTTGCGCTGGAGCTAAGCCCCTGGGGACGGGGAGGGTGGGTGGCGGAGCCCGGCCTTCTGTACAAGGGCAGTCCTAGCGTCGGAGGCGCGGGCGCGGCGCAAAGCTGTGCTCGCAGACCCGTGAGCGGAGCGGCGGAGTTTCTCGGGGGAGCCGGGGCTAACCAAGAGACCTGCACGCCCGGCGCCTGCACAGTATGGGGCTGATACTAAGCCCCCAGGTCGTGGAAGCTCCTTGGGGGCTGTGTGGAAAAGGCGAGCGAGAGGGAGCATCTCGGCCGGAAAGGGCTGTTAGTCGCATTTACAGCAAAAACAGGGCCAATGCCAACCGCCGCGCACCGGATGCTGGCTTCCCACCGTGGTGCGCGCGCGACCTGCCCTGCCTGCAGCCAGCGTAGGGGGAGCCTCGGGTATGTCCCCATGCATCTTCCCACAAGTGGACATGGGAACGTGGCTTCCTTG
Organism: Smutsia gigantea; assembly: GCA_032199065.1. Lineage (NCBI taxonomy): Eukaryota > Metazoa > Chordata > Mammalia > Pholidota > Manidae > Smutsia > Smutsia gigantea. Next base: position 153,333 of record JAVSCE010010263.1, read on the forward strand.
AAGTCCCTGAACCACTGCGGGTGGCCCGGGCCAAGCCTAGGGCGGCCTGCCAGCCGCTGCATTATTGACGCATCTGGTCCTTGCAGTGGTTCAGGTGAATACGGGCTGCCGATGAGTCTATCAGCTCCACGTCTCATGAAGAGCCAGCGGAGCGCCAGGCCCCAAGCTGCAGGGCGTTGGTTTTGAGTGATTGCTTTGCTGCGGGCTCAGTTTTGTACAAAGCAGCCAAATTAGCTGGCTGCTGCCGGGAGCGGTAGGGAGAGCCGGGTGGGCGTCGGCGTACCCCTGGTTTTTAAAGGCGGGCCTGTTGCTGGGAGTGGGAGAAACAGTCCCTGCCCCCCGACCCTCAAGCCTCCACCCCCAGAGCTGTCCGAGGAAGAACATCGCCACCTAGTGGCCAACCACTCAAGGTCGCGAATGCTTGTGTCTGTGCGCTGGATGGCGTGGTGGGATGGGCATGGAAACAGTTTCGAGTTTAAGACAATTTGGAAACATGGACTTCTACAGTAAAGGTGCAGTTCCTATGTATGTTTACTCCATGGGAAACTCTTGAACATTTATTAAGCACTTACTAACGGCCAGTGACTTTGCTGATGCGTTGAGAAGACAAAGACAGACCTGTCCAGGACTAACAGCTTCATGCGGCAGTACTTGCTCACCTGCAGGCAGCAGCTGCGGCACGGCCTGGGCTGGAATAGGGAGCGTGCGACTAGGGGACATGCCTGGCTCTTCGTGAGGTTAGCGGTGAAGGAGCCAGAGTGTGCCAGGCGTCAGGGAGGGGATGTCCTCACGAAGCCCAGATAAGAACCTGCTGGCCAGAAGCACGGGGGGTGCTTGGGGTCCCCGCGATGGGTGTCGCATGGAACATAATGAAGCTGGTTGTGGGAGAGCTGGATCAGAGGGTAAGGATCCTGCTGTGCGGCCTGATTAGGAAAAGAACAGCTGATGGAAAGGTTCTAATGAGATTCCACCACGTGCTTTGGATAAGGAACAGGTTCAACACATGTTGAGTATCAGAAAGCAATCACCAATTTTCTTTAAAAATTCAGCAAGGTAGGGTTTTCCTGTTGTACAAAAGATTCCTTCCTGATTGCCCCATGGACTTCTGGGAGATGCCAGATTGTCAGACGGCTCTTCCTCGAGCTGCACCTTCCTCGTAGGAAACACTAAAAACAAGTTATCAGGCTTAAATGAACAGCTACCAATGGGCAGCCTGGTTTTTGCTTGTTTTGTTTACTTTCTTTTTACTTTGTAGGCTAAATAAATAGCCATAACCGGGCCGTCTGCATCTACCAGGACTTGATGTATTTATCTTTGGCTCTCCAGAGTGCAGCACACCCCGGCACACAACAGACACTCCATAAACAGAGCATGGGGGTGGGGGGTGGGGGTGAGCAGGAGAGCATGGTGCGAGCCTGGATGAAAACCGTGGGGGCAGCAGGGATGAGCGGCTGCACGTTTTCAGGCAGCTTCACCAAACTGCCTCCTTGTTAGCATGGAAGGCCTGTCCTTGGTCTTGCCTGAGAAGCCCCTCCCTGCCCACCATCTGTGACTGCACAGACCCAGGCATCTTTGAGAGGGGGAAGTCCTCTTGTGGTTTAATTAGAATCTTCCTTAACCTTATCTGGAGCCATTTCTGTAATCAATTAGGGGAAAAATTAATTCTCCCAAAGACACATTTAAAGGGTAGCTTTCCTTTTTCTCATTTGCACTCTAATGGCTGAGCTCAGAAGTAGTGCCACGCTTCCTGTTGCCACTGTAGTGGAGGCGTGAGCCGTGGGAGGCCGAATAAGAAGCCCAGGAAGGGGAGTTCAATTACTGAGGCTTTGATGCAAAGTCACCAATATATTCCATAAAGTCTTACTAAATCCCCACTATCCATCAGCCCCTGTGTGTAGTAACTAGGAATACTGAGAAGTCTAAAGCTCAAAGTGCAGGCCAAGGAGGGTTACAGGAAGTAAAACAAGCAACATATGGCTGGAGTGTCCATGCAAGGTCAATTAGACATCAAGGAAAGGGAGCTAGTCTTACCCTTGGAGCATCCAAGTTCCTAAAGAATCACCAGAAGCAAAGGGGACTGTGGTGACTGCTTACACAGTCAGCTAGTGGAGAACAGACAAGTCCAAAGTGGTGAAGAGAGGGAGAAGGGCAGTTGGAAGGAGAAAGAGGAAGGCATTCCAGGGAGGACGTGCAGCCTGGTCAAGGGCCTGCGCTTGGTAATAGCTGTGTGTGTTCTGATCACTGTAGGCAGGTTAGTGTGGCCAGGCAGTGGGCGTGCACTGGGCCAAAAGGGAGGGTAGGTGAGGTCCTCAGGGACAAAAGGGTGCTGCGTGCTATGCAGGCGTGTGGCGCTATTAGCGAGAGTAACTGGTTGGAGAATCTAATGACAAGCCACTTGTGGTCCATCCAGGAGCCTCACCATCCAGCCTGGATGTCTTCCAGTGGCTGACCATGTTCCCTACTCATCCAACCCAATCTTTACTTTTCTGCCTCCTAAAATCCTTGGTCATGGATGGGACTAAACCAAGAGTAGACATTCCCTGTTTGACTCTGCCACTCAGTGGAGCCTGTGCTGGAAAAAATGCCTCCACCAGAAGAAAATAAGAGCCATTCTCTCATTTTGGACTTTTGTAGTTTGTGTTGTCATCAAAGACTGATCTTTCCTTTTGGAAGAAGCAGCTCAGAGATGCTACAGTTGAATGGTGCCCTGTATCTGAAAGCTAGTCATTAATTATAAAGCAATTTACCCAAGTATGAAAAGCCTTCCTGGGTGCCAAAGTCCTCCCTCCCCATTTTTTTACTCTCAGATGCCACACTCCACCCAACATGCCTTCATCTAGCACCAGCCTTTAGTGCAAGAATAGCAGAAGGGACATCCAGCGTCTCAAGCTGGGCTTTGCACTTAGTCTCCCTGCATTGTCACGTCCAGTGAGTGGATCATGGCTTTGCATATCCACTTTGCAGGTGTAGACACTGAGGCACAGGGCAGAGGAGGATAGAGACGGGTCTGCAATGGCTCTGGTTTTGAGTACCCACTGCATCTTCCATGACAGAGAGATCCCCACACTCTTAATAGTTCACCCCCTTCCTATGTCCTCCTCTGAGTGGGGCTCCCCACAGGAGAGGGCCTTTGTGCTTGTCTTTGTATCCCCATTTATTCTAAATGCGTGCCTGGGTGGGCAAGGTGCACATTAAGTGCTGGGTGAAGCCGGTACTCTGACAACTGGCTCCCTGCTTCTCCGCAGAGACCTCTCTTCCCACCTCCAGAATTAAAGTGTTCCCAAGCAGGTGATCTCCTAGCTCTAAACTAAAGCTATTCTGAGGTCCCCCGAAGGCTCCAGGCCCTGTCTAGGCTGGCTTCTCCAAGTTTTAGGTGAGGCAACCTGGAGTCCTCCTCAAGGAATTCGGAGGGACGAGGGCAAGATGGGGCCCGGGTGCTGCGTGGAAATCATCTCACTAGCCAGGTGCTCAGAGGTTATAAAGACTGTCATTTCTTAGGAGGTGTTTTACATCACCTGCTGTGTGAAGACAGCTTGGTGAAATGGCTTTGTGGTTAGACAGCCCTGCAGCTGAATCCCAGCTCTGTGACCTTGGGCTGGCTATTTAATCCCTCTGACCATCATTTTATTTTTCCTGAAAAATGATGGTAAAATAACTACCAAAGGGTAATTGTAGGGATTACATGGGGAGCACATATAAAAATGCCTAGTGTTCTACCTGCTGAATGGTAGATAATAATAAGTGGAAGCTGTAGTGATTGCTGAGCCCTGACTTAAGAATGGAATGGAGTATAGATGAGTCCAGAGGAAGGAGAGTCCTTCATCAGAGGCAGGGAAATCAGTAAAGACTTCAGGATGTAGACTGAGTCGCTTCAAGGAATAGGGGACCTTTACAACCACCTTTTTGCCTTTCCAGATGTTGAACAACCCAGAGAAGATAGCTGAGCAGATAAGTAAGGACCTCGCCCGGCTCGCCTCCCACCTGGTGGCCCTGTGGACCCAGTTCCTAGATGCAGTGACTCTGCACTCCCAAGTGACCATGCACCTCACTCGGGAGCATCACACCTTGAGGGTAAGGCGTCAGAGGGCCTGAGTTCCCTCATCACACGCCAGTGATCTCTCCAGGAAGCTTTACAATAGTTGGCTCATTGGGCAGAATAAGAATTGGGGTTGGCTTCTATAGACCTGAGCTCCACCTGGCTCCACGGTGGACATGTAGTGAAACTTACTGAACTTTATTTAGCTTCTCCAATCCTTGCTATAATACCATTCATAAAACATCTCCATTGGTGACCAGATGGTAGCAGGGCCTATCCCTAGGGATATTGGAAGTGCCTTTAAAGTGTTTTTTCAAATTGTTCCTAGCATCCTTGCCATCAGCTTGGGTTCAGTGAGTAGGTAGTAAGGCTTAACAAAAGATGCTGCACTTCTCACCACGAGAGGACCACAGAGCTGAGTCCACCACATGCTTAGGGGGACACACATGACAGCCTTTGCAAATTCTTTTCCACCTGCATTTATTTCTGGTTCCTGTTTTCAGTGTTTTTCATTCTATGGTAGAAGAACTGAGACCTAAATACAAAATAATAGAAAGCAATTCAAGAACAGACTCATAAACACACCTTAAACTGTGTCCAGAGACCAGGTTTAGGCAAAGAGCCGTAAATGAGAGAGGGCAGCTCTGGGAAGGGTAGGAAGACTGCTGTTTCAGAGCCTCAGCTCCCTCTGGTGGCACATGCCTTTTACCTCTGTGGGCCTCAGATTCCCTTTAAATGGCAGAGTAGTGCCCTCCCTGTGGGTTAAATTGTTGACGTTATTTTATTCCTCAGGTCCGAAGGTTTTCGGAGGCCTTCTTTTACATGGAGCACCAAAAACTTGCAGTGTTGACCTTTCAGGAAAATCTGTAAGTAACCATTCGCATGCTCACATCACACCCTAAAGGCAGCCGCTCAGGACAACATTTTCGTTCAAAGTTATTTTTTTCTCCTTCATCTCCAACTGGGAAGGAGAGACATCTGGCTACTTCTGCACACTCAGGCTGCATTTTCTCTGCAGAACAAAAGAGTCAGACAAATTGCAGAGGCAGGAGCCGGCGGGTGGCAGAGGTCAGCAGCCAGAGTTTTCTTGAGTGACCTTCTGGCTCTGTAGTCAGAATCAAGATGGCCGAGGTCCCTGAAGACAACTGCACTGAGTCCTCTTGGCAAAATGAATCAGAAGCAGGTGGTCTGGCCACAAGCTGCATCAGAAAAAATGCAGAATTCGCCTGAGGCTTTGCAGCCACGTAGAAAGGCCTTTAGCATAAGAATTAAGACTGAACTTCCTACTTAGGAGGACTGGTGAATGTCAATTTTGCCTTCCTCCAAAATTAATGAAAAAAATTTTTTGAATTCAAACACATTCCAAGAAGTCAGAGGACTGACAAAAGATGTCACCCTCCCTCCCTGATTTCCCTGGTGAGTAAGAACAGCGTTTCGTCCAAAATGTGTTGGCCTTTGCTACACCAATCCAAGGGTTTCTTTTTGTTTCTGAGTATGTTCTACTCAAAAAATAAATGTGGACGCAATAATGACAGATGGCACAGTAAACCCAGCAGGAGAAACACGTGAGATTCACCCATCCCTCAAGGCAGACTGGAAGCCCTGTTTGCCCTCTGCTTTATATCCCTTTCTTCTCCCCACACTCCATTCTCTTCAGAATGCACAACATTCACAGTTTGCCTCATTGATCTGCAAGTGGCCAGGGGCAGCCGCGGGACATAATATCTGCATGTTAAAAATAGCTTGTCTAGAAATAGCTGGAGTCTTTCACCTACTCGTATGTTCATTCATTCAGACCAGCTAGAGCTGGCGGACCATGTTTTCTGAAACGAAAATCACAAGAGTTAATATGACAAATATAAACATGACTTTGAGGGCCACTAAGCAAAATATTGCCCATCAGGGCTGCTGCCTATGGAGGCACCACACAGGTGAACCTCAGATCGCCAGGTGCAGTTGTGTTCCCAGAAGCATAAGCACACAGGGAGGTGATGGAAGAGTTTCGTTGAAATGCCAACCATTTGCACAAAGTACAGATGCTGTAGTATTTGGCCAGCCTGTGTTCAGTTCCTCTTCCTCCATTTACTGGCAGTGGGTCTTTGAGAAAGTTATTTTCTGTTGCTGTTGTTTTGTTCTTAGCCTCACCTGGTCTTGATTTCTTTAAAATGGGCACATAATAGTTGCAAGGATGTCCAAATCAGACATCCATACACATGGAACACAATGTGCAAGCCATGGACTCTGCTCAGAAAAGGTTAGGTGCTGATGGTGGGGTCACACAAATGTTTATCAAACATAGTGAGCAGGTGTTGCTCATCTGGGAGCAGAGCTGGAGAGACAGGGATAGTTGCCACAGGGAGGCCATGCCACTGACATATGGGACAGAAGCATCTTCCAAATCAGGATGGACAACTGCTAAGATGATGTGGCCCTGGGGGAACTCATCTGTCAAGACCTATCTTGTTCAAGCTCACACTAGACTCTGTTTCTTCAACAGTAGGTCACAATCGGTGGACAGCAAAATCAGCCTAGTGGATTTGGAACAGCCTTCTTTAAATGAAGTAGACTAGGCTACGTAGGACAGGACAAGATTGAATAGATAGTAAAAAGTGTTTCTGACACCTTTATTTTGGTGTGTGTTTCTGAGTGTGTGATTATACTGGATTGCCATGTGAAATGAAGACTACCTCTTGCTGTGGGTTGCAATATTTTAAGTTTTTAAAACTGACTTGGCAACCCTAAGAATGCAGGAACCCAGTTTGAAAAAGACATATGCACCCCTATGTTTATCGCAGCACTATTTACAATAGCCAAGAAATGGAAGCAACCTAAGTGTCCATCAGTAGATGAATGGGTAAAGAAGGTGTGGTACATATACATAATGGAATATTATTCAGCTGTAAGAAGAAAACAAATCCTACTATTTGGAACAACATGGATGGAGCTAGAGGGTATTATGCTCAGTGAAATAAGCCAGGTGGAGAAAGACAAGGATCAAATGATTTCACTCATCTGTAGAGTATAACAATAAAGAAGAAACTGAAGGAACAAAACAGCAGCAGACTCACAGAGCCCAAGAACGGACTAACAGTTACCAAAGGGAAAGGGATTGGGGAGGATGGGTGGGAAGGGAGGGATAAGGGGGAAAAGGCCGCATTACGATTAGCAGACATAATGTGTGTGGGGGAACACCAGGAAAGCAGTATAACACAGAGAAGACAAGTAGTGATCCTATAGCATCTTATTACACTGATGGACAGTGACTGTAATGGGGTATGTGGTGGGGACTTGATAACGGGGGGAGTCTAGTAACCATAATGTTCATGTAATCGTACATTAATGATAGCAAAAAAAAAAAAAGACTTGGCGAGAGTGTGTTCATTTCCCTCTTTTCTGTTTTATCAGCCTCTAGCCAGTGTTTTTTACACAGTAAGGAGGTGTTTGATGGAAGTTTGCTGAATGAATGTGGAAATGTTGATGAATATGAAGACCTATATGGATGATTTCATGTCCACAACAGTAATTGAGCTATCACTCTGTCTTTTATGTTTTCTCTGGTGATAATTGTAACGCTGATTATTTCCAAAGACCATTCATCCTACAAGATGCTGTGTATATAGCACTGAGCACGAGGTGCTTCACCTGCCTCTTGGTGCTTAGTCTACCGGGTGTCACTGGTGACAAGCTGGACTACATGCTTTGCATGCATTGGCTCCTCTAATGTTTACATTAGCCCCATGAGCTAGGGATTGTCATTATCCCCACTTTACAGAGGAAGAAACTGGGGAAACCTGGGCTCAGAGAAATGAAGTCACTTATCGTAGACCACACAGTGAGCAAGTGACACAAACATGGCTGTTGGAGTCTAGACCCTACACTCCTAGCTTCTTTGCTATGTGTGGCACTGCTATATAAGGTTGAGCCATTATTCTAAAGGCTATCCCCCCAAAAAGTAAAATGTGGATTTCTCAGTATCTGTTGTAGAAGAAGCCATATGCTGTTGGACTGTCCTCCAGACTAGACTGACATTGAAATAAACAGGTACTGGGCCAGATCCTGCTTGCTCCGCCCAGCAGATCTCTAGAACTCACTCAGCTTACTTCATTGACACTTTATGCCTGTCGCTGAGCAGGTCCCCACTTCCCCCTCCCCAAGCCCCCAGTAATTACCACTCCACTCTTTGCCCCTATGAATTTAGATAACTCCTTCAGATAACTCGTGTAAGTGGAATTATGTAGTATCTATCCCTTTGTAACTGGCTTATTTCATTTTGCAAACATTCCCAAGGTTCACCCATGGTGTTCCGTAGTGCAGCGTTTCCTCCTTTTTAAAGGCTAATATCCCATTGAACCACACTTTCTTTTCCTTTTCTGTGGGCATTTACCTTGTTTCGTGTCCATTGTGAATAGCGCTGCTGTGCACACGGAATGCTAATATATCTTAAAGATTCTGATTTCATCTCCTTTCGATAAATAACCAGAAGCAGGATTATATGGGTTTTTCTATTTTTAACTTTCTGAGAAACTTCCATATTCTTTCCCACTGTAGCTACACCATTTTCCATCCCCACCAACAGTGTACAAGGGTTCCAACTTCTCCACATCCTTGCCAACATGTGTATGTATTTTAAAATAGCCACCCTAAGGTGAGAGGTGATACCTCATCATGCATGTACCCTAAAATGGTTAGTCATTTGTTTTAACACATGCCAAGCACTGTTTTAGGTACTTGGTCAAATTCACAGAATCCTAATGTTCCAGAAGCTACGTTCCAGCGGGGGATAAATCCCTGCAGAAAATGATATACACTTGACTCACCAGGACCTATCCTGCTGTATTATAATGACTTGATTGGTCGCCTGATTTATTCATGACTCTGTAACCTCCTTAAGCACAGAACCAAGTTTCAGTCCTCTTGGTGTACACCCTAGACTGTCTGCACCGTTGCACGTACACTGGCATTCCAATAATATGTTTTTTTAATAAGCTAAAATATTCCAGGTTCAGATGATGGCTAATAAATGAAGAACTGATTGCAACAGACTTCCATTTAAATATTCAGAGAAAGGTTCAAAACATTATGAAGTTGCAAAAGCCTTCAGGGCTTTGAGGAAGAGAATAAATTGCTTATCTTTTTCGTTCATAGGTTAAAATCCAATTGAGAAATAAGGAAATGAAATATATATATTCCATATGTATATTCAATGTACATATGTCAAGTATCGTGTATACACATGCATTCATTTTCACTGTGTTTGTTACTGAGAATGCTGAGTCACAGAAATTGTGCGGATCTGCGCAGAGTTCCACAGCTATGAAGCACTTCCAAAAGGCAGGTGACCTTCATGGCTAGGGGAGAGGCGGGGGCTTCCACAGTTCAGGCTGCTCCAAAAAAGAGCAACAGTCAGACAGACAGAAACTAGCTATGCATGCTAAATTCTCCTCCCAAACTCACCAGCCTAGGTAAGGCTCTCTTCTTCCTTTGTGTAAGAGTGATTAAGTCGGCATGGGGAAAAATGAGGGAATGTTACTATTTTTCCTTTATCAAGGAAAAGAAACTCCCTCCCTTTTGCAGGGATTCGAGGAGAAGGGAATAAACATTTTCCACCATCCTAATTTTTGAATTAGGAATACTTAATTATTTCAAACTCTGGAATCAAATTCTTACTAGTGGAAAGATGTTTGGGTCATGGATGCAGAATACGGGGCATTTTATAAAACCACATGGAGGAACCAAAAACATGGTTCTTGAACCAGGGGAATTTAAGGATGCAGTGTCCACATAGTAAGCAATAAAAAAATCAATTTTAGTTGGTTGTTAATTCAAATGCTACAAAATATGATTCAGACCCTAAGCGCTCTAAGAAGTTAGAGAAGCAAGAGTAAAGGATATGTAGATTTATGTTTTCCCTTCAAAGTTTTCCCTCTAAAGTCGTATATGATGAATGACACTAATCATACAGTCCATGACCTCTAACTTCAGTACCCAGACCAGTTCTAATTCAAAGCAAACTATGGCTTGGAAGTTGGTGGATGGCAAGAAACGAAGGTGGACAGCCGGGCAGGTGGTCTGTGGCCAGAGTTTACTGAATGTTTTCTGAATGTTTCCTTGTGATAAGGGGTTGGGGCAACAGTTGTAAAATGTTTAAGATTTAAGACTTCCTTGGATGCTCAGTGTGCAATCTGTGTGTTTTCCAGGATACAGATGCACAGCCAGCTGTCTCTGGACATCCGGAACTCGGAGTATCTCACCACGATGCCCCCGCTACCTGCAGAGTGCCTGGACATCGACGGCGACTGGAACACCCTGCCTGTTATCTTTGAGGACAGATACGTGGACTGCCCTGCGACAGGTTTGTCGTCTTTGTTTCGGAAAGACTCAAGAATAAGGCTTACTGGGGCGTCCCAGGCAGGGGCCTGTTTAGGTCCCAGCAGCAGTAGGACCAAATCACTGATGTAATCTGTTAGTTCACAGGGGAAGAGCAGAAACTGAGGTTAAGCTGGTTATTTGGAATACCTTGGGTCAGTAAAATTGGTAAATCAATGTAGCAAAGGGGCCATTACAGTAAAGACTCCCTTCCCCATTCCCCCTGGGGTAGAGTTGGATCAAGTGCCTCTGTGTTTTTACCTGCAAAATGGTAACCAAATTTTCTCCCTCACCAGAGTTCAGTGAGTGTTGGATGGAGATCCTTTCTTACCTCAAATGTGCAATTCAAGTAGAAAGTCATTGCTAGTTGCACTTTAATAGCATTCAGTTCAGACTCCTATGGAGTTCTTGCTTTATGCCCTAAGCCAGCAAAAGTACTTGAGAAAATGGACTGCATGGGTATCTGGATGAGTGGATACAAAGCTCATCTCAGAGAGAAAAGACAGCATGTTTATGTGTATCCAGATCATAGTCAGTTTTGCTGGTGTTGCACAGTTGGTTAATGAGCTGCTAGGTCAGCTGGAGAGGCGTGAAGTGAAGGTTGGCTGTCTGGCACCTCCCACAGCCCTGCTCGTGAGAACCCAAAAAGCCATTACAGGTAACAGAGCTGAAATAGATCCACGAACCCTTAGAGGGTCAGAAAGTGCCAGGCCCTATGCTGGAGGTTTTATGAGTTTCGTCCTTTTAATCCTATTTTTAAAAACTCACAAGCCTATTTCACAGAGAGGAACTGAGGCACAAGGAATATAATTATGTATTAGAGATCATGCAGCTTATAAAAGGCAGCACTGAAAGCAGTTCATTCCAGCCCAAAGCTGATGCTAAGGCTGCCTTGCCAACACACATGTGTGGGTGCCCATCATTTAAGGGATGAGCCTGTTTAAACATCAGAGTTTGTGCAACCTGAGACTTGTAGGATGTTTTAAAAGTATAGGTGACTTCCAAGACAGTGCCACTTTGCAAACAAATGATCATATTTAGTTCCCAGTTGTACTCTGACACCTAGTGTCAACACTGTGTATGACGTGAAAATGTGCTGTAGCTCTGGATGGCTGCCAACCCTCTGGTCAAAACAAGCTTAACGCTTTGTGTTGAAACTGTGAGTGTGCACATGTGTGTCTGTGCATATGCATATATGTTCATCTTCATTATAAGTATATAATCTCACTACTGAAAATTTGAAGAGTTGGAGGAGAAATGCAGAATAAGAACCATACTATCAAACCCTCTAATATGATTATTATTAGGCTTTGTGCAGAGTGCCTTCTAGTCTTTTTCCTGTGCATATTAATAGACACCCTGGTGCATTTCAATCTCAGTCCCTCAATTTGTGTATGCAATTTTATTGCATATCTTCATTTTTCATAAATCAACTTCACATTCTCTGAGTGCCATCCTTCCTGTAGCATTAGCTGGAAAGCTGGCCTCAGTCTTGCTGGGACATTCCGCCAACTCTTCACCGCCTGCTGTGTCAGTGCTCTAAAGTCTTAAACAACAGTAAGGTATGGCTGGGGGTTCTTTCTAGGGCCATCTGTCCATGCAGGATCTTCTAAACCATGCCTTGTCCATATCTACCTAGTATTTTAGGGCCAGCATCTCTTTGCAGCTTCTGTAGTGTGTTTGGGACATGGGACCCAGTGGAGTCTGGGACCCAAGCACTCACGAGCACATCTTCCAGAAGAACCCCAAGGCAATTGCTCTCAGAGGCCTGGCTACAGGGTGTGGGAACATTCCCGCAGAGGAAGGGAAATTTGCTCAGTCTCTTAAGCAAAGAATGTGTCTAGGTGAGGAAGAGATCTCTTCTTCCACAGTCTTTGTTCTAACCCTTGACCCAAACATAAATTTCACTCAAAGGTATGATCTGATGGTGTCTCAAAGTCCCATACAATTTTTAAGTGTCTTAATGATTTACTTCACGATAATGTTCAATTGTGATTACAGTTGACCCTTCAACAAGATGGGTCTGAACTGCATGGGCTCACTTATATGTAGATTTTTTTCAATAAATATATTGGAAAACTTTTTGAAGATGTGTAATAATTTTAAAAAGATATTCTCTTTTCTCTAGCTTATTGTAAGAGTACAGTATATAATACCTATAACATATAAAATATGTGTTAATTGACTGTTTATGTTAGTAGTGAAGCTTCCTGTCAGCAGGAGGCTATTAGCAGTTAACTTTTTGGGAAGTCAAAAGTTATATGTGGATTTCCAACTGTGCAGTGGGTCAGTGCCCCCAACCCCCAGGTTGTTCAAGAGTCAACTGTGTATTCATTTAACTTCCATTAAAACCATATGAGGAATTTGAACTTTTTAAACAGTGCAAAAGCCTAACCCTTTTTTTTTGTTATATAAGGAAATTGAATAATACGTCAGATGGTTTTTTCAAGAGAGCTGCAGTACAGACAGACATGGGAGGCACTTACTGTAATTAGAAGGGAGATAAAGATAAAAATAGAGATTAGAGCGATAGAGGTAGTGAGGAGGAGGGGGAGGAGGAGGAGAGGAGGGAAAAGGGAAAAAGGGAGATGACACTAAGAGAGAATGAGAGAGATAACAGTTCATCCTAAAGAAAAATAAGGAAAAGAAGACCACACTTTGGCTCCCTGCCACCAACTGTAAAGGTCAGAATGATCTGGGAGCCTCTGGTGGGTTGAATGCCATGCAGGATAATTGCCCTGGGGACAGAGCCCAGACTTGGCAGCGCTTCTCTGCAGAAAGCAGAAATCTGTCTTCTCTGTGTGTAACATTTCCTACAGTAACTCTACTGTGAGTTGAAGCTGGGAGGCCTACTGGTTACCTTGAATGGGCCCATGCTGGAGTTGAGGATGATGAACTCAAATAGGAAAAAAAGCTTATTTAAGTTCTGTAATTATCCTAGGTCTCACAACTGGTGAGTGTCAATGTCAGGATTGGAAACCAGGCCTTCCTGGTTCCAAAAGTCTCTTTCTATACTGTGAATACTGAACATAAGGTAGAGACATGTTTTAACATTTCTAAGTGGTAATTATTAAAACTGTTTTGATAAACAAATGGCAAATCAATACTTAATAATAATCGACAGCTTTGCATTAATGCAGTGCAATTCTGGTTCTAATGACCTGGTGTTAGGTCGAACTTCACAGGTTAAGGGCAGAATCTCTGATAAGACTGCCCTCACTTCAGACAGTAGCCACAAGCTTGGGGGTTTCCAGGCCACCTACTCTTCTGACCAACTGGTTACCAGTTCAGGGATTCCCACAATGATCTCGGGTTTGATGATTTACCAGAATAATTCACAGAACTCAGGAAAGTGCTATACCTATAATTACAGTTTTATATAAAGGATACAAATAAAGACCAGCCAAAGAGAGACCCACAGGGCAGGGTCTGCAAGGATCCAAAACATACCGCGTGCCCCAGGACTGGTCATCTGGGCAAATCAACATGTACTACCCAACAGGGAAGCCTACTCAAGCCTCAGTGTCCAGAGATTTTATTGGGGTTTCATTATGTAGTCCCGATTGATTGAATCATAGGCGATCTGAGTGACTCAATCCTCAGTCCACCTCCCCTCCACAGAGGATCTGCTGGTAGGAACTGGCTCAAAGCCACAGCCAACTAATCACATGGTTGGTCTTTCTGCCATGACCAGCCCCCTTCCTGAGTCACCTCCTTAGCATAAGCTATCCAAGGACCCATCACCAGCTT